>CAJQZJ010033271.1:281689-338563 GCA_907164525.1 Lophiomys imhausi
TGTGGCTTTACTTGATTGGCTATACGTGGGCCTCTAAGATAGCACCACTTGGCTTTACTTGATTGGCTGTTCATTTAGTATTTAGCCTGTGGGTTGGGTCTGCCCGGCCCCTTTCGGAAGACTGTTTTCAAGGGACCTGAATAAACTGCTTGAGAAGAGCTTTTGCGAGTTGCGTCGTTCTTGCTGGTCGAGAGGGACGCGACAGGTGTATACCCAGAAGTGGTATGGCTGGGTCCCGAGGCAGAGCTATTCCAAGTTTTCTAAGATATCGCCAGACTGACCTCCATAGTGGTTGCACAAGCCTGCATTCCCACCAGCAATGGAGTAGGGTACCCCTTTCTCCACATCCTTGCCAGCACGTGCTGTCATTTGAGTTTTTGATCTTAGCCATTCTGACAGGTGTGAGATGGAATCTCAGAGTCGTCCCGAGTTGCACCTCTCTGATGACCAAGGATGTTGAGCATTTCTTCAAGTGTCTCTCAGCCATTAGGGATTCCTCCTTTGTTAATTCTCTATTTAGCTCTGTCCCCCACTCTTTGATTGGATCATTTGGTTTCTTGGCATTTAATTTATTGAGTTCTTTGTAGCTTTTGGATATTAGCCCTCTGTCAGATGTGGGGTTGGTGAAGATTTTCTCCCAGTCTGTAGGCTGCCGTTTTGTTCGAATGACAGTGTCTTTTGCCTTACAGAAGCTTTTCAGTTTCATGAGGTCCCATTTATTGATTGTTGATCTCAAGTCCTGAGCTGTTGGTGTACTGTTCAGGAAGTTGTTGCCTGTGCCAATTAGTTCTAGGGTTTCTCCCACTTTTTCTTCTAGTAGACTTAGTGTGACCAGCCTTATGTTAAGGTCTTTGATCCACTTGGACTTAAGTTTTGTACAAGGTGATAAGTATGGGTCCAACCCCATTCCTTCACAAATGGACATCCAGTTGGACCAGCCCCATTTGTTGAAGATGCTGTCCTTCTTCCATTGTGCCGTTTTGGCTTCTTTGTCAAAAACCAGGTGGCCATAAGTGTGTGGGTCTATTTCTGGATCTTCAATTCGATTCCATTGATCTACTGGTCTGTTTCTATACCAATACCATGCTGTTTTTACAACTATTGCTCTGTAGTACAGCTTGAAATCTGGGATGGTAATACCTCCAGATGTTTTCTTATTTTACAGGATTGATTTAGCTATTATGGGCTATTTGTTGTTCCATATGAAATTGAGACTAGCTCTTTCCAAGTCTATAAAAAATTGTGTATTTTGATAGGAATTGCATTGAATCTATATATTGCTTTTGGTAGGATGGCCATTTTTATTATGTTGATCCTACCTATCCATGAGCATGGGAGATCTTTCCATCTTCTAAAGGCCTCTTCCATTTCTTTCTTCAAGGGCTTGAAGTTCTTGTTGTACAGGTCCTTTACATGCTAGGTTAGAAAAGCTCATCCTGAGTGAACTAACCCAGACTCAGAAGGACACATATGGCATCTATTCACTTATAGTAGGATTTTAGCTATATAGTGGAAGGTATTGATACTACAACTAACACACCAAAGGGAACTTGGACATAGACTTATTTTTAATTTTTATTCTTTCTTTATTTTTTATATATTAGTTATATTTTTTCTATTTTTTAGTCTTTTTTATCTATTGTATGCTTATTCGTTTGTTTGTTTAGTAGTTCTCTCTCCCGGGAAACGAGACACTTTTCACTGATGGTACTGTTTCATAGATCCCCAATGAATGAAGAGGCTCTTGGCCCTCATACGACCTCTCAACTGAGATGAGGGACTGTTATATAAGGACACCCCACCCCAGAGAAATGGGATTGAAGGGTTAGGAGGTAAAGAAAAAAAAATGAAATGTGATATTTCAGCCTTTTAATACTAATTGTCATAAACTGTTTAGGATAATTAAGAAATGCAAACTAATGGTTATGCAAGCCGGTCATTCTGTTAGGTACTATGACAGCCTATTATAGTTACTTGCTAAGCTAATCAGAAATAAACCTGCTAAGAGACAAGCAACATCTGCTTATCCTAATATAAGAGATAGATAGGGCCTCTTCAAAAACCTCAAGAGATCTGCAGAATATGGCATTCAAAGATGTTTTCGTAACTTTAGATTTTTTTATATCAAGACATATCAACTCCTGACAGCACCCCCTATTCTCCTCCAAGTAGAAGATGAGCATCGAATAATCTCCAGTGGGAGATGATTGAATTAGTCACAAGCCTATCTCTTGGTAGGAAAAGCCCCTTGCTCCAACTGTAGACAGAATGCTGTCCAAAAAGGACAAAACCTGGAAGCAGGTAAGTCGACAGCCTAGCTTTGCCAAGACAGGGTAGGTAAGTCCTTCATAACCCCTGCTCTACAATCAATGTCTGTCAGAGAAACAGGGCCAAATGACTGAAGATCGATGCTGTAATGTATGGAGAGAAAATGGGAACTGTCCAGGCAGCCACTGGTATGTCATTTCTTAGTTTGAGAAGCTGCAGGCCCTTTACTTCCTATAAAATCAGATATATTTATCCCTCTCAGGTCTCTGAGGTGGTTGGAGAACAGATAGCTAGAGTCTCATAATTTAATTTTGAGTTGTTTAGGAGTCAAGAGAGTGTTATAGATCTAAGAAGATACTTTTAAAATTATGTTGCAAGTTAGTATGAATGTTGAGTCAGATATAGACCTTTAAACTCATGGAGATGTTTAGATAGTAGAATGTTAAAATCAGGTACCAAATACATATGGACTGGTCATTGGGAGTGTACGTTAAGCCATATAACCCTCATAACTGTGGCCTAATTACCTCTGTTGTACTGTATTGTATTTGTTATTATAAGAGAAAGAGCCATTTGTTGGACTGAAAGGGGAAACTGTAGGGGGAAATAAGATATACCTTAAACTTAAAAGAGGGAATAGGGAGGGGACTGCGATTGAGATGTAACTTGAAGAAATAAAAAATAAAGGAAAAAAAAAGTCTCCGAATTTCGTTTGTCAGATCCCAAGACAGTTTATCAAGCAGGAATCACGTCCATGGTCTTAAGACCAATTAACATATGAAAGTTTCCCAGGTGTCTCACCTCTTCAGATGTTTATGGCCTGCAAAGTCCCTAAGTCCCCGAGCTCCGCCTAAGCTCTCCTGAATCTCAGGGAGAATCTGTCTCCCCTCCAGACCTGAAATGGGTCAACATCAGAGGGTAAAGCTTTCAGATGAGATTGAAGCGAGTTTCTCTGCCGATTGAGGAAAATGTTGTTGAGTGAGTCAGAAACAGGAGAGAATGCCTCTGTCCACGTGAATCCTGCCTTAAATATCTTCACCTATTGGCAGAAGCTTTCAAGCACTTCCAAATCATGCCTCCGGGCAGTGCCATTCAGATGCTTTTTGCAGATGGCTGTGAAATGAAGGGAGACTTCCAGAGGGTGGGCACCTCAGGGGGCATGTCCTGCCCCTAGCCCTAAGATAAAAGAAGTTATGGTCCTTGGTGAGTTCCCAAGGACATGTCACTTTGGAAGTTAGTCTTTTATCTTAAAGTCCAGGCTTTTGCTATCCCTATGCTATTATATGCTAACACTAAACCTACCACATTTCAGCAAATTCTTCATGTCACTTGCTTGTGCCTTCAGAACCTGATAATGTATATACCACTTCTATTTGATAATTGATTGCTGCTGTGCATGTCCTACTTTATGTTTTGATGAGTTAGATCACGATGGACATCTTAGATCAAATGGTAACTAGGTGGCCCATTATCAAATGTTCAGTTTTCATTAAGGCCCAATAGAAAGTCAAGAGCTATCTTTCAAAAGAATAGTTTTCTGCTGATGATGGTAGAGCCTTGCTCCTGAAGGGAATGAAAATTATTAAAAGACTCCGTAAGTCGGCAGTAGAGCCAGGCCAGCTGCCAGGTTCCAAGAACTTAGCTGACCATAAAAAAGAGTGGAACCAGGAATGAAGGTCAATCGGGGCACGGCCCCCAGGGTTTCAGGAACTGGCTGACAACAAAGTAGATAACAAAACAAGATTAGATTCATTCCTGAGAAAAACAGGTGTAGGATGTTTCCCACTGACTAATGGGCTGGTACATTCTACCTGTATATCCCGTACCCCCTTGGGCTGTGGAAAACAATGGGCTGGGCTGGTACTTTCCACCTGTGATTTCCCCCACCCCCTTAATCTGTGGTGCTCCCCTATAAAATATTCTACTCTCCCCCAAATTATGGTCGCGGCTCCTACCCCTGCGAGGGATACGAGTGGCGCCCTCAGTGAACTGAGCCCCCCTTCCTCCCCGAAATAAGCCTCTTGTGATTGCATCAAGATGGTCTCTTGCGAGTTTTGGGGCAGCCGTAATATCCTGAGCGTCGGGTGAGGAACTTCTCTCCCCCGGGTCTTTCATTTGGTGCATTGGCCGGGAATTTGCGGCCATCCCAATCTCCACAAGAACCCACTTGGAGGTGAGATTTCTGTGTCTTGGGCCTATTTCTGTTGTCTGGTTTGTGAGATTTCTGTCTCTGTGTCTTGGGTTTGTCTCTGTTGTCTGGATCTGTTATATGGTTTGTGTTAAAAGTTGGCTTCATGAAGGTTGTTTTCGGTTTGACAGCTGTTTCCGTCTCGTGAGGAGACGGATGGGTGATAAGGCAGACGTGCTAGCGGATCAGTGGCTGTAGCCCTGGGAGACGTCTCAGGAGGACAGGGACCCCAGGGATGCCTGGGAGGGTCCCATCTGGGTTCCGGGGAGGATACAGTGGTCCTCTTGAGAGAGGAGACGCGAGAGACCTCCCGGCCATCTGTTTATCTGGGTGCCGGGGAGGATACAGTGGTCCTCTTGAAAGAGGAGATGCGAGAGACCTCCCGGCCGTCTGTTTATATGGGTGCTGGGGAGGATACAGTGGTCCTCTTGAAAGAGGGGACGCGAGAGACCTCCCAGACATCTTTTCCTCTGGCTTTGTGAAGGTTGTTTTTGGTTTGACAGCCGTTTCTGTCTCGTGAGGAGACGGATGTGTGATAAGGCAGACGTGCTAGTGGATCAGCGGCTGAAGCCCTGGGAGACGTCCCAGGAGGACAGGAACCCCAGGACGCCTGGGAGGGTCCCATCTGGGTTCCGGGGAGGATACAGTGGTCCTCTTGAGAGAGGGGACACGAGAGACCTCCTGGCCGTCTGTTTCTCTTCAGTTGTGCCGGCATTTGAGAGTGAAAAGGATTTTTCGTAGTGTTTTTTTTTTGTGTATCTTGTGTTTGTGTTTTGTGTTACTTGTGACAATGGGATAGACAGACTTTAACGACTCCTCTAAGTTTGACACTGGATCATTGGACCGAAGTTAGAACTTGGGCTCATAATTTGTCAGTTGAAGTTAAAAAGAGACCGTGACACACTTTTTGTGCTTCAGAGTGGCCTACTTTTGACGTCAGGTGGCTACCCGAAGGGACTTTTTACTGGACCATTATTTTTGAGGTAAAAACTATTGTCTTTAAGGAAGGACCAGGGTCTCATCCCGATCAACAGCCATACATTACTGTTTGGCAAGACCTGGTCCAGAACCCACCCCCATGGGTAAAACCTTGGGTGAGAGGAAGGAAGCCAGGCTCCTGAGCCCTGGCTCTCTGTGGCACAGAGCCTAAATCAAAACAAAAGCCAGCTTCGGAAACAACACCTTCGGCTCCGCCTAAGATCTATCCTGAGATGGAGGAGCCACCTGAGTGATCGAGTCTGCTGTGGCCACCCCCTACCCCAAGCCACCACAGGCATCCCCATGCCAGCCCTGGCTCCGACCCGAGCCTGGAACTACAAGGAGCAGAGGGGGGAGGTAGGGCAGGTAACTGGCACTCGGAGCCAGAGAGAGTTGAGTCCAGAGGGACCTGATTCCACTGTGGCTCTACCCCTTCGAATGGTTGGGCCCCCGTGGACCCACCAGCTTTTCAACCCTTACAATATTGGCCTTTCTCCTCGGCTTATTTATATAATTAAAAAGCTAACCATCCGTCTTTCTCTGAAAACCCTGCTAGTCTTACAGGTTTGATGGAATCCCTGATGTTTTCTCACCAACCCACCTGGGGTGATTGCCAGCAGCTTTTGCAGGTTCTCTTTACTACAGAGGAGAGGGAGGGAATTCTCTTGGAGGCACAGAAGAATGTCCCAGGAGACAATGGGACCCCCACTACCCTCCCGAATGAGATCGATGCTGGGTTCCCCCTTGATCGACCAGACTAGGACTTCAACAGGGCTGCCGGTAGGGAGTGGCCGACAGTTTTTCTGCTGGACTCTAGTGGCACGTCTCAGAGGTGCGCTCGGCACCCCACCAATTTGACCAAGGTAAGAGGAGTGCTTCAGGGTCTTGTTGAGCCACCGTGCATATTCCTTGAGAGGTCGATGGAGGCCTACAGGCGGCACACTACCTTTGACCCACCTCTGAGGGACAACGAGCGGCTGTGGCAATGGCCTTTATAGGAATCTTGTTAGAGAGACAGAGAAAGTGTATCATAAGAGAGAGACTGAGGAAGAGAAACAGGAAAGAAAAGAGAGAGAAAAGCGTGGGAGAAAAGAAAAAAAAAGAAAAAGAGAGGACAGGCGGGATTGGAAACAAGAAAAAAACTTGACTAGGATACTGGCCACAGTTGTAGGAGATAGAAAAAGAGAGAGAATAGGGCCTAGACAGACAGGAAACCTGGGCAACAGAAGACCTAGACCGAATGGGAATGGAGAACAGAGACGCCGGTTGGAAAAAGATCAGTGTGCCTATTGTAAAGAAAAAGGACACTGGGCTCGAGATTGCCCAAAGAAGAATGGCAAGACCCCTAAGGTCCTGGCTCTTGAAGAAGATGATTAGGGGTGATGGGGCTCAGACCCCCTCTCTGAGCCTAGGATAACCCTGAACTTGTAGGGAACCCTTGTAAACTTTCTGGTGGACACAGGAGCCGAATATTGAGTCCTGAGACAACCATTGGGAAAATTAAAAAAAAAAAAAAAGCAGAAAAACTGAAGGCACAGATTTAGTTTGCTAAGGAATTGCCAGAGGTGACGTGGGGAACTCCTACTTCTATGATATTGGCCTTAAAATTTGAAAAAGAATACCAGCTCCATGAGCCTCCTGGGCAAAAAATGACTCTGGATGTCAGTGACTGGTTAGCAGAATTTCCAAAGGCCTGGGGTGAAAACGGAGGCCTGGGGATGGCAGAACGAGTTCCTCCCATCGTATTGGGACTGAAGACCAGTGCCTCCCCTATTGGGGTAAGGCAGTATCCAATGAGTTATGAAGTCAGAGAGGGGATCAGACCTCACATTCACAGATTGTTACAACAGGGCATTCTGGTTCCTTGCCAGTCACCAAGGAACATCCCACCTCTTACCGGTAAAGAAGCCAGGCACTAATGATTACAGGCCAGTCCAAGATTTAAGACTCTGTTCTAGATTTAAAGGATGCTTTTTTTCTGCTTGGAGTTACATCTGGACAGTCAACCCATCTTTGCTTTTGAATGGAGAGACCCTGACAATGGACTAGTGGGACAATTGACTTGGACCAGATTGCCACAAGGATTCAAAAACTCCCCTACCCTCTTTGATGAGGCTCTTCATCAGGATCTGGCCTCCTTCAGAGCTGAAAATCCTCAGGTAACATTGTTACAGTACTTAGATGATTTACTCTTGGCAGCATCAACTAAATCTAAGTGTCTCCAAGGAACCAAGAGACTGCTGGCGGAACTTGGTGAATTGGGGTATCGAGCTTCTGCTAAGAAGGCTCACTTAATGTAAAATTGAGGTCACCTATCTGGGATACACCCTGAGAGATGGAAAGCGATGACTGATGGAACCCAGGAAAAAGACCGTCACCCAGATTCCTGTCCCAACCACCCCACGCCAGGTAAGAGAATTCCTGGGCACTGCTGGTTTTTGTAGACTATGGATTCCGAGTTTTGCTACACTGGCAGCCAGCCCCCTTATTTCCCCTCACCAAGGAGGGAGGAGGGTTCACCTGGACCTCTGAACATCAGAAGGCCTTTAAAGATATCAAAAAGGCCTTGTTAACAGCAACAGCTTTAGCTCTACATGATTTAACCAAGCCTTTCACTCTATATGCGGGTGAAAGGACAGGGGTTGCCAGAGGCATTCTTACTCAGACTTTAGGACCTTGGAAGAGGCAGGTATCCTGCTTATCTAAGAAACTGGATCCTGTTGCAAGCAGATGGCCCACATGCCTGAAAGCTATTGCGGCTGTGGCCTTACTTGTCAAAGATGCTACTGATAAACTGACTTTGGGACAGCAGATTACAGTGGTGGCACCCCATGCCCTTGAGAACACCAGCCCCCTGACCGGTGGATGCTGAAATGACCCACTACCAGAGCCTATTATTAACTGAGAGGGTGATATTTGCCCCCTTCCCCTGACCATCCTTAATCCTGCTACTCTACTACCTGAGGCGGATGACTGCTGCCCTGACATCCTGGCAGAAGAAACAGCTTCGTGGTTGAAGGGTTGGCTGGGGAATCACCTCGTGATATGGTTAAAGCAGAGGACAATAAACGAGTCCTGCCTCAGAAGAAAACTCGAGTATGTCACCAATTTACACCATCTGACTCACCTAGGAGAAAAGAAACTACAAGATGTGGTAAGGTCCTCTGACTATTATGTAATTGGACTTTCTGACTTAACAACAGACATAGTCAGAAACTGCAAAGCCTGTGCTCTGACTAATGCCAGACCTTCCATGCATAACATGGGAAAAAGACTCAGGGGAGATCGACCGGGGGCCTATTGGGAAGTAGATTTTACAGAAATTAAACCGGCTAAATATGAAAACAAATATCTTTTAGTTTTTATAGATACATTTTCAGGGTGGGTAGAGGCCTTCCCTACAAGGACTGAGACTGCCAATACAGTGGCCAAGAAGATTCTTGAAGAAATTTTTCTGAGGTTTGGAGTACCCAAGGTAATTGGGTCTGATAATGGACCCGCTTTCGTTGCCCAGGTAAGTCAGGGACTGGCCACTCAACTGGGGATTAAATAAAAATTACATTGTGCCTATCATCCCCAAAGTTCAGGACAGGTAGAAAGGATAAATAAAACTCTAAAAGAGACCTTAACTAAATTAGCCTTAGATACCGGCGAGGGGGACTGGACAGCCCTCCTTCCTTTTGCCTTGTTCTGGGTCAGGAACACCCCGGGGACGGTTTAAGCTGACACCTTATGAGATTCTCTGTGGGGGGCCTCCTCTCTTACTAAGGCAGGCGGAATGTTCGATCCTGAAGTTGTCCTTTCTAACCCCTTGTTCTCCTGCATGAAAGCCCTTAAAGTAGTTTGGTGTGAGGCTTGGGAGCAGCTCAGGGAGGCTTATGAAGCTGGAGACCGTAGCATGCCTCATCAGTTCCAGGTTGGAGAAACCGTACTCATCTGGCGCCATCGAGCTGGGAACCTTGAGCCTCACTGGAAGGGACCATACCTGGTGCTCTCGACTACCCCCACCACAATGAAGGTAGAGGACATCTCTGTTTGGATCCACACCTTGCAAGTACAGAAAACTCCTGAACCTCCTAAGGATCAGTGGAGATAAAAAAAAAAAAAAAAAAGACAGTAGACCCTCTTAAGCTACGCCTGCATCGCAGGTGCTCTCCAGATGAGGAATGACAACCCCCATGCCCCTCAAAAATGTACTTGACAGGTAGCTGCCCAAACTGGGGAAGTCATCTGGTCAATCTCTAAGGTAGCCCCCTCCCTTTCCTGACTTCTGCCAGCTAGCTACAGGCCTGGAATAGTGGGATATTCCTGAGGCAGACCCCCAGAACCTCCCTGAGAGGGACCCTCGACGAAGACACCCTAAAGAGCTAGGAACAAAGTTCGATGTGGGAGGCCAGAGGGACGCTGTGGGCTGGCTCAACAAGATTTTTTACGTCTGCCCAAGGAAAGGTAGGGATAGGAATATGGCTAGGCAGTGTGGAGGATGTTGGCTCTGTTTAACTTCTGGACCCCCTTACTATGAGGGCATTGCTGCGTTGGGTACTTTTAATAACACCACTAACCATGACACCTGCTCATGACATGAGAAGAACAAACTGACCCTAAATGAAGTATCAGGAAAAAGGACTTGTTTAAGAAACCCACCTGCTGCCTATTAACACTTATGCAATGAGACCCTGAGGTCTCCAAAGACTTCTGATACCAGATACTTATATCCTGTGAGACCCTGAGGTCTCCAAAGACTTCTGATACCAGATACTTATATCCTGGCATAGATAGATGGTGGCCCTGCAACACAGAATTAACTCCCTGTGTTGCCACTAATATCTTTAATGATACCAAAGATTATATGTTAATACAGCTTATGCCTAGAGTACTCTATCTCCCCACAGATGCCTTTGTGGATGAATTTGATTTCTGCCCTAAGTGATTTAAAAGAGAGCCTATTTCCCTGACTTTAGTTGTAATTTTAGGATCAGGTGTGGCACTGGAACAGCTGCCGTAGTGCAGGCCCCTCAGTACTTTCATCAATTAAGAGTAAGTGCCGTACAGATTTTAATGCTAAAACAATATCAAGGGTTACGGGGACAAGATAATAATAAATAAGATAAGACAGATATATAGGTTCTAAGATTAGAACAACGGACTAAAAGGAGTGGGGAATGAAGGGAATGAAAATTATTAAAAGACCCCCTAAGTCGGCAGTAGAGCCAGGCCAGCTGCCAGGTTCCAGGAACTTAGCTGACCATAAAAAAGGGTGGAACCAGGAATGAAGGTCAATCGGGTCACGGCCCCCAGGGTTTCAGGAACTGGCTGACCACAAAGTAGATAACAAAACAAGATTAGATTCATTCCTGAGAAAAACAAGTGTAGGATGTTTCCTACTGACTAACTAATGGGCTGGTACATTCCACCTGTATTTCTTCTCCCCTCCTTGGGTTGTGGTAAACAATGGGCTGGGCTGGTACTTTCCACCTGTGATTTCCCCTACCCCCTTAATCTGTGGTGCTCCCCTATAAAATACTCTACTCTCCCCAAAATTGTGGTCGCGGCTCCTACCCCTGCGTGGGATATGAGTGGCGCCCTCAGTGCACTGAGCCCCCCCCCTCCTTCCCCCCCCAAAAATAAACCTCTTGCGATTGCATCAAGATGGTCTCTTGCGAGTTTTGGGGCAGCCGTGATATCCTGAGCATTGGGTGAGGAACTTCCCTCCCCTGGGTCTTTCACTCCAAAATTCCAAAGACCTCTTCTGTGATTCACTTATAAAGACAAGACCTGCCAAAGCCTTCAGACAGCATCCCTAGCTGCCATTGACACCTCAAATACCATTGGGTCTGCTGGATCATATGGTTTAAGTGTTAGAGCAACTTGCACAGAGCCTAGACTTATTGAAGGACCATTTCCTATTCCAGACCCTACATAAACCTATCAGCTTTCCAGGACACTTGGTATGTGGGCAAGATTTACCTAAGTGAGGAATATGCTATCTCCAGAATGCAAATAGCCCTGCTAAACATTGTGCTTCTTTTTTGATGGTGGGCAAGGCCAGGTGCAATAACTTATCTTTTACCTTAGAAGCAATATTTCTGCATGTACTATTGGTCTCCTAGGATTTTTACTGAGGTAGAAGGCCTTTGAATTTTGATTAGATTTATTTCCCATCCTCTGATATGCATATGTGTTATCAATAAATCTAAAGTGCTTGCTGCCTCCTCACTTTCACTTGGTCCAACCGGCATAATGTCATTAATATAGTTCATTGATGTGATAGTTTGTGGAAGAGGCAGAAGATTGAGATCTGTTCTAACTAAGTTACGACACTGAGCTGGAGAGTTAATATATTTTTGAAGTAGAACTGTAATGGTATATTGCTGCTTTAGCAGAGAATGAGGGGTTATTTTCTGCATTTAAAAGCGAAAAAGGTAATATTTCTTTGTGTAGGGATGAGGATACTACTTCCTCAAATGAGATAAACCTTTGAGGATCTGAGGGTTCAAAGTTCTCAGCTTCAATAGGGTCCTCCAAAACATCCCAATCCAAAGTTCAATGATCAATTTCTTTATCAACTAACATCTTTACTTTAACCAAGAACAACCTCCAATGCAGGACCTTGAATATTTTACTGTAATTTATCCAGCCTTATAATGAGGGCTTCACTTTGATTTTCAGCAACTTCAACTCTGTGGCTTCTGGAATGAAGATTCTTTTCATTGTAAGGGAAGGTGTCCCCCTCAGAGTTGGTATAGGACACACTCAGATACCAAGTTCTCAGCACAAAGGAGATTTATTACTCCAGAGGGGCAAGCTTGGTTAGGGACCACTATAAAGGCACACAGTGAAGAGCAGCAGCAGCAGAAGCAGCAGAATTCAAGCAGCAAGCATCACGAAAGTAGGTATTGTTTGGAGGAGTAAATTTTTAAGGAGAAAAAGGGGGAGTCTGTGCTATGGTGAGTTGGTAAATCCTGACTGGACATATTAGTCAAATAATGAATTTTGATTTTTGGACCTTGCTATTTTGTCTCAGGAATGAATCAGTTGCCAAATAAGAGAATGAACCTTGGGGGGTAGCTTTAGGAATGTAGTCTAATGGTTTTTAGCAAGGGAGAGGTAAAGGACAAAATCTGTCACTGCCAGGATTGCCATGCTTGGGCTTCCTTTTGCTATTCTCAGGCTTGTTAGAATCCTTCACACTGCACACCTAGAAATCTTTAAACTATTTATGCACATGTGGAGCTACTGATTTGTTTCACTAAGATCTTTGTCTTTCATTATATTCTGAGATTGTAAAGAAGTTTTTAAAAATTTTATCACAGAGTTCATACCTATATTTTGTCAGTTTAATCATAGATGCTAAGAGCCACCAAACAGCATGATCATTTTCCTTATTTTTCCATAAAATATGAAAGGTTTCTGTTGGAGAAAGGTCTTATGTATGGTTTTCAAATGCTAGTTTCAATGCTCTGAGATCTGGTTACTGCCTTCTCTTAGGCATTCTCTGATTGGATAATATATGTTACTGATGGCCAATTAGCTGGGGAGATAGACTATAGGAAGGTGTGACCTCCTGGGAGGAAGAAAGGAACTCTGGGAAGAGACAGAGGAAGGCCTTTTTCCATTAGGAGACATGGAAGAAGACAGATGTATCTGTGGGCTCAGAAGGTACAGCAAGTCATGTGACTGGTTGGTACTATGTTGTTGGGTTAACTTAGGTGAGTTAGGTGAGAGTATGCACAGTTAAGGCCAAAGCATTAAAACATTAAAAAGTCTTGGTGTATTTATTTTATGGGCCTAAGTCCTGCCTGGGGTCTCAGGCTTCTTCACCAGGAGAAACAAGTCTCCCAGGGTGAATATAACAGGTTTCAAATATAGGGTCGCCAAATCCATTGCTGTTCACAGTTGGTGAATCAGGATAATCAAATGCATTTATCTCCTTAAATTTATAGCATAGTTCATATCATGGTCTCAGTACTCTCTGAGCTTTTAGCAGAGTCGAGAGTAATGGGAGAAGCTTTTGTAACTTTAGGTGTTGGTGAATTGAAAAGCTTACTCCAGATATTTAAAGATTCATATATATATTTATATGCATATAAATTATATTATATATATTCAAAATGCATATTTATATATTCATATATAAAATATTACATATTCAAATATATATTCATGCATATATATTCATTTATTCATATATAAGGATTCATCCTTATACTTCTGCTGTACCATACCTGGTACTAAAATCTGTATTAATTAGTGCTCCCTTGAGTAAAAGGACTTATAGAATCAATATTTCTATATACATATATAGAAGGTATTAAAATGACTTATAAGCTGCAGTCTACCTAATCCAACAATGGCTGGCTTTGAATAGAAAGTTCAGGAATCCAGGAGTTGGTTAGTCCTCAGTGCTGAGTGTCTCAGCTGGTCTTTATTACACACTGAAATACCAAATGGTAGGGTCTAATACCAGTGAAGGAATGGACTTACTAGCATGATAAAAGAGCAAATAGGCAAAGAGAAAAATCTTTCTTCTTTTATATCCTAATATAGGCTTCCAGCAGAAGGTGTGGCCCAGTTTACAGGTGCATTTTCCCAGGTCAATAGTCGGGATTAAATGTGTGCCTTCTCTAAAGACCCAGAGTAAAGATGTCTCCTTTCCTAGCCCAAAGGATCTGGATTAAAGGTGTTTCTTTCTACTTCAAAGGTCCAGACTAAAAGTGAATCTTCCTACTTCAAATTAAGTAAAATCCTTCATAGGGGTGCCTTCCATTTTTGAATTTTAGCTAATCTCAGATGTAGCCAACATGACAACCAAGAATAGCCATTACAACTGCTAAATAACATAAAGAAATTATAGCTATTGTCTCTAGGTGACAAAGAAAAAATATGCAATAGAATACAAATGAAAATAAGTAATTGAAGATCAAATGTCCTAACTGAGAGACAATTTGCTTTTAAAAGACAGCATCATTATGAACTGATGTGGTTGTTAAGTCATATTTGAATTATAGGTGATTTTTGTTTGGCCTTTAAATTAGGTCAGACTCATTGCTAAATGGGAGAAAAAGAGCAATAACTGTAAATAGTATACCAGAAAATCTATAGCAGTAGGAATTAGTTACATATGAGGTAATGGGTCTTAATGAGGCAAACAGTCTGTGCAAGAGAACAGTGTAAATGCAATTTATGTGAGTAATAGGAACCAGAACCTTCAGAATTAGTTCAGGTAAAATACAAAATCAGTTGTAGTTCCAGATGATACCAACTAAAATCATACTTTGAAGGTATTAAATCAGTTCAATTACATGATACTCAGTATAATTTCTATTGGGAGAAATGATAGAATTGAGTTCAGTTCTGAATGCACAGTGGCAATTTATAGACAAGAAGCTGAACAGAAATCACTGCCAGAGAAAATATTAACAGGAAACTTCAGAGCAGGACCAAATTTATAATCACCTACGAGGAAACTGTGTGACTATGAGAGAATTCCCAGATAGTTTTAAATGAAATGAAAAGATACCCCTGAATATAGATGGCAGCATTTCATGGATGGAGTTTATAGTAATAAAAAGGAGAAGCCAGCTGAATGACAGCATTCACCTCTCTGTGCTTATTGATTATGGACACCATGTCAGTCACTGTACACTCCTGACATCACGATTTCCTTGCCATAATGAACTGCACCCTCAACATTCCAGCCAAAGTAAATATTTCATTAGTCAAATTTTTATAAACTATTTCATCACAACCAGAAAAATAACTAATACAAAATTAGTAATAAGGAATTAGACTATGTTTTTAAAGAAATGTGGCCATGTGGTTCTAAGGGTTTGAGACTGATTTAGGGAGAGAGTATTTGGAGCTGTAGCTAACAAAACACAGAACATGGTGAGAAGGCTTAGTGGGCAACTCTGGTAGAAGTTCTGAATTACTTGACCTATTCCACGCTGTGGGAGCCAGAAACTGACATCAAGATTCAGAACACAGATCTTCAGGATTTGATGGTTTTTTATTTGTTTGTTTTTTTCTACTGTGTTCCCATTTTGGTTTGGTCTGTAGCTCCTAGCTGGGCCTCCATCCCTCTTTTTCGGGATAGAAATATTTATATTTTGTTATTGTAAATCAGTTATATATAACATGTATTTTCAAAATTTTTCTAGGAGCTCACTGTTAAGAGATGTTGTGAGAATATTTTCAAAGAAGTTTAAGTGAAATTCGAAGAGCCGTACTGAGTCGGGATGACACTGTTCCATTAGTAAAGGAGTCACATCGAATAAACATTCAGATACCTGCTGCTGGATAGTGTACCCTAGACATGGCAGGCAAAATATATTCATGAAATCTCAATCAATATAGTTTCTGTTCTAGCTAATTTCATGTCAACATGACACAAGGTAGAGTCATTAGACAGGAAAGAAACCTCAATTGAGAAAATGCTTCAGAGATATTGGGCTGTAGACAAGTGTGTAGAACATTTTTTTTTCTTTTTTTTTTTATAAATACTTTATTTTTTTTCTTCAAGTTACATCTCAGTCACAAACCCTTCCCTATTCCCCCTTCCTATCCCGCCCTTCCACCCTCTTCCCCCCAGAAGTTTCACCTTTCAGTCCAACAGATGGTTCCTTCTCTTATAACAGTAAGTATTATACAAAACAATAGATATAAATATGCCACATTTATGAGAGTTAAATGGCCCAGTATACCTTCCCAATGTCCAGTTTATACATATTTGGCCCCTGACTTTAACATTCTACTATATAACCAACTCCATGAGTTTAAAGGTCTATATGTGACTCAACATTCATACTATCTTGCAACACACTTTTAAGAGTATCTTCTTAGATCTATAACACCCTCTTGATTCCTAAACAGTTCAAAATTTAACTATGAGACTCTAGCTGTCTACTCTTCAACCACCTCAGAGACCAGAGAGGGATAAATATATTTGCTTATACAGGAAGTGCAGGGCCTGCAGCTTCCAAAAATAAGAAAGAACATACCAATGACTGCCTGGACAGTTCCCATTTTCTCTCCATACATTCCAGCATCAATCTTCAGCCTTTGGGTCCTGTTTCTCTGACAGACATTTGTTGTAGAGCAGGGATTATGAAGGACTTACCTACCCTGTCTTGGCAGAGATAGGCTGTCGATTTCCCTGCTACCAAGTTTTGTCCTTTTTGGACAGAAGTCTGTCTGCAGTTGGAGCAAGGGGTTTTTTAATGCCAAGAGATAGGCTTGCCACTAAATCAACCATCTCACACTGGAGATTCTTCGATGCTTATCTTCTACTTGGAGTAGAATAGGGGGTGCTGTCAGGCGCTGAAATGTCTCGATATCAAAAAAAAAATCTTGATTTAAGATAACATCTTTGAATGCCATATTCTGCAGATCTCTAGGGGTTTTTGAAGATGCCCTATCCATCTCTTGTATTTAGATAAGCAAATGTTGCTTGTCTCTTAGCACCTTGATTACTGGGTAGTTTAGAGAATATCTGTGATAGACTGTCATAGTAGCTAACAAAGTGACATGTTTGCATGACTAGGAGTTTGTTTTACTTAACTATCCTAGACCGTTTTAGACGGATGGTATCAAGAGGTCAGAGCTTCACATTTTATTTTTAAGTATCTCTAGGTATGATACCATTGGGAAGCGTTACCTTTAAATTTGTATCAATATACAAAGATCTATTCAATTGTGGTTAAATAAACTCTTAATTATGTATCAATATACCAAGATCAATGCCTATGTAGCCCAATATAATCTTAATATTACGTCCACATGCAAGGGTCAATACCATTGTGGCCAACTATAATCTTCATTTTGTATCAATATACAAAGATCAATACCGATGTAATCCAATACAATCTTATTTTTGCACAATAAACAATGGTCAATACCACTTTAGCCAAATAAACTACTAATTTTGTATCAATATACAAAGGTATAAGGGCATATTCAATAATCTGCCCCTTCTTCTTGGACCTTCCTGTGCTATGTCTATATCTCATTTTTCTCAAGCCCATGCACTCCTACATAGGAGAGGAAGAAGGATACAGAAAAGGAAAGGTAGGAATTCCCTGGGGCTAACCTCCAAAACCCATTAAGACAGGACCATTTATCAGCTTGTAGTCTCTTCCCCTACATAACAGAGTTTTCAGTTATCCTTCAAATAACCAAAAAGAAGGGCGGAGAAACACCCTCCCCACCCTCTGGGCATGGGACATCGCTCTCTTAAAGTGACTTCCTGCTGATTTGGGTCGTAGTAGACCTGTTTGGGGCCCGAACCCAAATGGAAAAAATGATTAAAAATGTTAGTACACTCCTTTTATGTTCATTCCTTCTGTTCTCAGCTGTTTAGATGACCTAAGGGGTTTGTAGGCAGAAGCTGATCTTGCAGGTTTCACTGAGGTTCCTGTCAGGGCATTGTGTAGAGCTGAGCGGTCCCAGTGACATTGGATTGCTGTGGTGGTTGCAGGCCCCCGATGGAGACAGCTATTGAGGAAGTCTGCCAGGCAGAATCAACTGGGTCACTCCTCCTCCTTGGTGCCTGATTCTGCTCTCTGCTGAGGATTCCGCTGTGCAGCCGTCCCGGGCTCCCCTAATGGATGCTTCGATTCTCCTGGACCGATAAGAACAGAGCCCTGTCCCAATCCCAACCCTAGGACAATTGCCCTCTTTTTTTTTTCTGGGGGGGGGATGGGAGGGGCTAGGTAGTACTTCTCCTGAAGCAAATTTGGCCTTCCGACAACATACAAAGCATTATCTTTCAATCCGGGTTAAAGAAGAAATCATTCTGTCACCTTGGAGCTAAACCAGCTCCAGTGTATATATTTTGAGATCCCAAAGGACAATCTGCCTGCATGGAGAAGGCCTTTTGTAAGTAGCCTCCAAACCTAGGTCCCTCCAAATCCCATGTGTGTGTCTCTGAACTCTAATTATTGGGATCAGGGACCTGTGTTTCCCATCTGAAGGGATCAAAGATGTGTTCCACCACTCCTGGATCGAAGTCTTTCTCTATTTAGAGTTTGCCCTGCATCAGGCTGACCCTGAGCTCCGGGATCTGCCCGTTTCTGTCTCCAGTGTGCTGGGAGCTGGGACCAAGGGTGTACTCTTCTTGAATGGTGGGACCAAGAGTATGCACCCTCACCACCCCGCTCCGTATGACTCCAGAGTACATAAGACCACCAACTCTAAGGTGCCCCCCCCCGTCTCCGCTGAAGTCAAAGGCATGGGCCAATACCACAATTCTCTTGTATTTTACCTTAGCTCCACGTCTTCTCTACACCTGGAGGTCTGCAAAACCAGGCCGAATGGCTGTATCCTCTGTTCCATTCACAGTGTTTCAGCCCTGACCCCTGCCGTTTTTTTTTTTTTTTTTTTTTTTAGTTAATGAATTTATTTGTTTGTTGCTTCAGGTTACATCCTTATCATATTGTCCTCTTTTCCCGCTTCCCAGCCCCACCCTCCGATGCTCTACCCCCTGACCCTTCTGTCTTGTTCCTCTGGGGTGGAGTGTCCCTGCCTAACATTCTCTCACCACAGATCAGGAGTCATATGAGGGCCAAGAGCCTCTTCATTCACCGGGGGCCTACGAGGCAGTACTGCCAGTGAATGGTGTCTCATTGCTACTGGGGGAATACTAAAAAAAAGACCAACAAACACACAAACCCACAAAAACAAAGAATATCAACAAAAAAAGAGACGAAAAAGAGAAGGGAAAAGGAAAAAGAAAAAAGAAAAAAGAAGGAAAAAGAAAAAGATAAAAAAAAATTTATGTCCTTGTTCCTTTTGATGTGTTGGTTGTAGTACAGATATCCTGTACGATATAGTTAAAATCCTACTATAAGTGAATAGATGCCATGTGCATCCTTCTGAGACTGGGTGAGCTCACTCAGGATGAGCTCCTCTAGATCCATCCATTTGGTTGCAAATTGCATGATTTCATTGTTTCTGATAGCTGAGTAATATTCCATTGTATAGATGTACCACAATTTTTTAATCCATTCTTCAGTTGAGGGACATCTGGGTTGTTTCCAATTTCTAGCTATTACAAATAAGGCTGCTATGAACATAGATGAGGAGACTTCCCTATGTCTCCGTGAGAGGTCCTTTGGGTATATACCCAGAAGTGGTATGGGTGGGTCCTGAGGCAAGGTTATTCCTAGATTTCTAGGATATCGCCAGACAGACCTCCATAGTGGTTGCACAAGCCTGCACTCCCACCAGCAATGGAGTAGGGTACCCCTTTCTCCACACCCTCGCCAGCATGCGCTATCATTTGAGCTCTTTATTTTAGCCATTCTAACAGGTGTTAGGTGGAATCTCAGGGTCGTCTTGAGTTGCATTTCTCTTATGATTAAGGATGTTGAACATTTCTTCAGGTGTCTCTCAGCCCTTAGGGATTCCTCCTTTGTGAATTCTCTATTTAGCTCCATCTCCCATTTTTTGATTGGATTATTTGGTTTCTTGGCATTTAGTTTCTTGAGTTCTTTGTAAATTTTAGATAATAGCCCTCTATCAGATGTGGGGTTGGTGAAGATTTTCTCCCAGTCTGTTGGTTGCCGTTTTGTTCGAATGACAGTGTCCTTTGCTTTACAGAAGCTTTTCAGTTTCATGAGGTCCCATTTATTGATTGTTGATCTCAGGTCCTGAGCTGTTGGTGTTCTGTTCAGGAAGTTGTCACCTGTGCCAATGAGTTCGAGGGTTTCTCCTACTTTTTCTTCTAGTATCTTTAGTGTGGCTGGCTTTATGTTAAGGTCTTTGATCCACTTGGAATTAAGTTTTGTACAAGGTTATAGGTATGGGTCTAATTTCATTCTTTTGCAAGTGGACATCCAGTTGGACCAGCACCATTTGTTGAAGATGTTGAAGATGCTGTCCTTCTTCCATTGTGCGTTTTTGGCTTCTTTGTCAAAGATTAGTTGGCCATAGGTGTGTGGATCCATGTTTGGGTCTTCAATTCGATTCCATTGATCCACTGGTCTGTTTCTATACCAGTACCATGCTGTTTTTATTACTGTTGCTCTGTAGTACAGCTTGAAATCTGGGATGGTGATACCTCCAGATGTTTTTTCATTGGACAGGATTGATTTAGCTATTCTGGGCTTTTTGTTGTTCCATATGAAGTTGAGAATAGCTTTTTCCAGGTCTATAAAGAATTGTGTTGGTATTTTGATAGGAATTGCATTAAATCTATATATTGCTTTTGGTAGGATAGCCATTTTTATTATGTTGATCTTACCTATCCATGAGCATGGGAGATCTTTCCATCTTCTAAAGGCCTCTTCCATTTCTTTCTTCAGGGGCTTGAAGTTCTTGTTGTATAGGTCCTTTACATGCTTGGTTAGAGTTACCCCCAGGTATTTTATGTTGTTTGTGGCTATTGTGAAGGGGGTTGTTTCCCTTATTTCTTTCTCGGTATATTTGTTTGTTGTGTAAAGAAGGGCTTCTGATTTTTTTTGAGTTAATTTTGTATCCAGCCACCTTGCTGAAGTTGTTTATCAGCTGTAAGAGTTCTTTGGTGGAGTTTTTGTGGTCGCTTATGTATACTAACATATCATCTGCGAATAGGGATAATTTGACTTCTTCATTTCCAATTTTTATCCCTTTGATCTCCTTTAGTTGTCTTATTGCTCTAGCAAGGACTTCAAGTACTATATTGAAGATATTTGGTGAAAGTGGACATCCTTGTCTTGTCCCTGAGTTTAGAGGAAATGCTTCAAGCTTCTCTCCATTTAATTTGATGTTGGCTACTGGCTTGCTGTATATTGACTTTATTATTTCTAGGTATGCCCATTCTCTCCAGAACTTTTAGCATGAAGGGGTGTTGGATTTTGTCAAATGCTTTTTCTGCATCTAGCGAGATTATCATGTGGTTTTTTCTTTCATCTTGTTTATGTGGTGAATTACATTGATAGACTTTCATATATTGAACCATCCCTGCATTCCTACATGATGAAGCCTACTTGATCATGGTGTATGATACTTTTGATGTGTTCTTGAATTCGGTTTGCTAGTATTTTATTAAGTATTTTTGCATCTATGTTCATGAGGGAGATTGGTCTGAAGTTCTCTTTCTTTGTTGGGTCTTTGTGGTTAGGAATCAGAATGACAGTGGCCTCATAGAATGAGTTTGGCAGTGATCTTTCTGTTTCTATGTGGTGGAAGAGTTTGAAAAGTAATGGTGTTAGTTCCTCTTTGAAGGTCCGTTAGAATTCCGTGCTAAAGCCATCTGGCCCTGGGCCTTTTTTGGTTGGGAGATTATTAATGACTGTTTCAATTTCCTTAGGTGTTATTGGTCTGTTTAAGCTGTTAATCTGATTTTTATTTAGTTTTGGTAGGTGGAATTTATCGAGGAAATTGTCCATTTCGCTTAGGTTTTCAAATTTAGTGGAATATAGATTTTTTAAAGTAATGTCCGAATATTTTCTGGATCTCCTCAATGTCTGTTGTTATTTCTCCCTTTTCATTTCTGATTTTGTTGATTTGTGTTCTTTCCCTTTGCCTTTTAGTTAATTTGGCTAGGAGTCTGTCTATTTTGCTGATTTTCTCAAAAAACCAACTCTTGGTTTCATTGATTCTTTGTATAGTTCTTTTGGATTCTAAGTTGTTGATTTCAGCTCTAAGCTTGATGATTTCCTGTCTTCTGCTCTTCTTGGGAGTGTTTGTTTCTTTTTTTTCCAATTTACCCAGCTTAGCTGTTAGTGCACTATTGTGAGCTGTCACAATTTTCTTTTTGAAATCACTTAGTGCTATGAACTTTCCTTGTAGCACAGCTTTCAATGTATCCCATAGGTTTGGGTATGTTGTGTCTTCATTGTCGTTGGATTTTAAGAAGTCTTTGATTTCCTTCCTTATTTCTTCCCTGACCCAGTGGTCATCCAGTAAGGAGCTGTTCAATTTCCATGTGTGTGTAGGCTTTCTGTTGATTCTTTTACTGTTGAAGACCAGCTTTATTCTGTGGTGGTCTGATAAGATACAAGGTGTTATTTCAATTTTCTTGTACCTACTGAGACTATCTTTGTGACCAATTATGTGGTCGATTTTGCAGAAGGTTCCGTGGGGTGCTGAGAAAAAGGTGTATTCCTTTGTGTTTGGGTGAAACGTTCTGTAGATATCTGTTAGGTCCATTTGTTTCATGATCTCTGTTAGACTCAATATTTCTCTGTTTGTCTTCTGTCTTGATTATCTGTCCTTTGTTGTGAGTGGGGTGTTGAAGTCTCCCACTACTAATGTGTTGTGATCGACGTGCGCTTTAAGTTTTAGAAGTGTTTCTTTTACGAAAGTAGGTGCCTTTGTATTTGGGGCATAGATGTTCAGTATTGAGATTTCCTCTTGATGAATATTCCCTTTAATGAGTATATAGTGCCCTTCTTTGTCTTTCTTCATTAACTTCAGTTGGAAGTCTGTTTTGTTTGATATTAGGATGGCTACTCCAGCTTGCTTCCTGGGTCCATTTGCTTGGAAAACCTTTTCCCAGCCCTTTACTCTGAGGCAGTGTCTATCTTTCGTAGTTAGATGTGTCTCTTGTATACAGCATAAGGAAGGCTCTTGCTTCCGGATCCATTCTGTAAACCTATGTCTTTTTATTGGGGAGTTGAGTCCATTGATGTTGATGGATATTAGTGACCTGGGGTTGTTATTTCCCATTAGTTTGGTATAGGCGGTGGTCCTGTGCCTCTTTTGGTTTAGTTGCTGATGGGTTTTCTATTCCCTTTGTTTTCTTGGGTGGAGTTTTCTTCTCTGGGTTGGGATTTTCCTGCTAGGATTTTCTGTAGGGCTGGGTTTGTGGGTAGATATTGTTTAAATTTGATTTTGTCATGGAATATCTTGTTTTCTCCATCTATGTTGATAGAGAGTTTTGCTGGGTAAAGTAGTCTGGCTGGGCATCTATGATCTCTTAGGACTTGTAGTATATCTGACCAGGCCCTTCTAGCTTTTATCGTTTCTGGGGAGAAGTCAGGTGTAATTCTGATGGGTCTGCCATTGTATGTGACTTGACCTTTTTCTCTTACCGCTTTTAATATTCTTTCTTTGTTCTGTACATTTGGGGTTTCAATTATTATGTGGCGAGAGGAGTTTCTTTTCTGGTCTAATCTGTTTGGTGTTCTGTAAGCCTCTTGGATTTTTATTGGCATCTCTTTTTTCAGGTTTGGGAAGTTTTCCTCTATGATTTTGTTGAAGATATTTCCTGGACCTTGGAGTCGGGAGTCTTCTCTTTCCTCTATACCTATAATTCTTAGGTTCCGTCTTTTCATTGAGTCCTTGATTACTTGGATGTTGTGGGTGAGAGATTTTTTAGCCTTCTCATTTTCTTTGGATGTTGTACTGATTTCTTCCACTGAATCTTCCATGCCTGAGATCTTGTCTTCCATCTCTTGCATCCTATTGTTGATACTCACATCCGTAGTTCCTGTTCTCTTCCCTTGGTTCTCCACTTCCTCTTTTAACTCTGACTGTGTTTTCTTTATTGTTTCTATTTCTATTTTCATGTCTTGTATGGTTTTGTTCGTTTTGTACATTTCCTTCTCCAGCTTGCTTGTTTTTGTATGAAAATCTTTCATGGCTTTTTTCTTTTCCTGTTCAAGCTCTGTCACCTTGGCTTGGAGCTCTTTAATGGTGTTGTTCCTTGTTTTGATTTGTAGAATTGTGGCTTCTTTGAATTCCTTCATAGATTTAAGTTCTTCTTGCAGGGACTCTATCACTTTCCATAATGCAGAATTGTCAATGTTTTCATGTGTTTCTGTTGGTGTGTGTTCATCCGAATTGGATGAGCTATTATGATTCTGCTTTGTTGGAGTCATAATTCCTTGATTTCTATTTTTTTTGACCTTTTGCCATTGGATGCATTTAGCTGTCAGTTTTCTGTGCTTGGAACCACAGTGGATGATTTGTTGCAGTGGACGAGTTACTTCGCTATCTGTCGTTGCTTACAGGGGGATTTCAAGGTCAGTGTGGTTTAATCGCCAGAGGCACTGTGAGTTGGTGCAGCCTATTCCCGGGTTGTGAGTAATGGACCAGGATTGTTTCACTGCTCCCAATTCAGACTTCCCTATGTTGCACTCTGAGTTATCAGCCTGTAATGGTTCTGATGGTATGGGCCTGTTTGCCCAGGCACAGATTCTGTGGGCTTTGTTTGTCATCACGGAGGCTGACAGGGTCTGGCTCCACACCTAATATGTCTGGATTTTCCAGGATACAGCTATGGTCCCGATTTCTGGTTTCTCTCTAGGCTTCTCGCCACAGGGCTGGACTCTGTGCCTGATTCCCTTCCTGTCTGCGCCGCCACGGGTCCCGTGGATACCCCAAGCCCCGGATTCTCCCGGTGCCTGTGTGGACCTCTCGTCCCAGCAGCTCAGCCGTGGGTGCACGGATCCCTGGCCCCGCCCACGCCTGTCTCTCTCCCCAGATGACCTGCCGTGGACTCCCGGGGATTTGGCCCTGCCAGCTGTGCTCCCTCTCCAGCTGCGCTACTGTCAGTGTGCGGGATTCAGCCCCTCCTTCCCGCCTTTGTGTTCCCAGCTTCCCGCGCTCTCTGGGAACCTCCTTCCCTCTGCTTCATGAGCGGCTGTGGACAACCCGCTGAGCCCCCTGTTTGTTCCTTGCTAAGCCTTCCACTATCTCACAAAGTTTTTTAAGTGGGTATAAGTTCAACCTGATGTGTGGGGAGCCCAATAGGCCAGCGATCTATGGCCAAGTGGACCCTGATTCTGCCTGCTGTAAGTTGGGATCGATCTTACCAGGCGCCTCTCCAAATGGGAGTTCCCGAATCCCGGGTTTAGTGGCTTCCGTGTCTGTGAGAGATGGGTGAGAGCCTTGCCCTAGGACTTTTAACAGTCCCTTGGGAGCTGTGAGTGTTCGGGGGGGGGGTCTAGCCCCTCCGGTTTTTGCACAGTGCCCAATAACTCTGTGTTTTTTATGGCTCTTTTTTCCCCCGCGTTCAAAATGCGTCAGTGTAGGTCGCCACCATCTTGGCCTCGAACATTTTCTTAATTAGTGATTGATGAAGGAGGGCACAGCTCATTGTGGGTTGTGCCATCCCTGAGCTCATGGCCCTTGGTTGTCTAAGCAAGCAGGTTTAGCAAGCAATGAGGAGCAAGCAAATAATCAGCTCTCCTCCATTGCTTCTGCATTACTTCCTGCCTCTAGGTTCCTGCCTGGGTTAGTTCCTGTCCTGACTCCCTGTAATGGACTACAATGTGGAAGTATAAGCCAAATAAACTCTTTCCTCTCTGACTTCTATTTGTCATGATCTTAGCAATAGGAAATGAAATCATTTGCCTAAACATGACTTGCATTTAATAGCTGGATGAACAAAATCTCATAAGGCTCTGCCTTTAGTTGAAAAGTTACAGGAAACCAATGATTGTGGGAAAAGAGACAGAGACAGAGACACTTAGAGACAGAGAGGTATACATTCACATAGAGAATCATTCTTCATGACTGATCCCCCTGATGGGTTGTCCAATTCCAAATCGTCTGAAACAAATACACACACAAGCAACACTAAAATGACTCAATAACTAATATATTTATGTGTGTGTATACATAGGTATTTAAATGTAATGATAGTTAAAGAGGTCAAGAGTTGAAAGTGAGTTGTGATAAAAATCAGGAGGTTTGGAAGGGCAGAGAGGAAAGGGAAAAATTATGTAAATATAGTATTAATGTATGAAATTCTCAAAAATATAAAACTTGTAAATTAAACAAAATGAAAACTTAAGTTAAAAATGTATTAGTACCTTCTTGTAATTTTAAGAAGGGTAATAATCTATTTACATTACTTCAAAAACTGATGTATGTGTCTTAATATTTTATTATATATACATTGTAAATATCACTGAGTTCATATAACAAAGTTTCAAGCATATTGTATACTGTGAATGGATTCAATTTTTTATATTCAACTCTCCTTTCCTCCTTCAGTCTAGCTATGTTTAATAGATTAGTGGACAAAGGAAATGTACTATGTGTACCAAGATAGTTTTGTTCAGTCACAAAGAAATTACAAGTACATCCTGTCATTTGCAGGAAAAATTGATATAACTGGAGATTATCATTAAGTGAAATAAACCAGAGTTAGAGAGACAAACATTGAATGTTTTTCTCTCATTTTTGGATCTTAGCTTTTATATAGCTACACAAACCATGGTAGATTAATAGATGACATTAAAACAGAAAAGAGACAGGGGTAATGGTGTTCCTACTCACTATTTCTAATTGGTTTTCTCAGTATTCCGCTTCATAATTTCCACAATTATTAGACTTGAGTGAGACTTATTTTTATGAATTAAGTTAGGAAACTGTATATCTATCAATTCACCAGAAAGCAAAGGCATCTTTCTTGGTAGATGAGCCAAAAATTAGTCGGAATGGGGCTGTAAAACCATCAAGACAGTACATCTTGCTCTACAGCAAAAAATCAGCAAATAATTACATAGATTACATACATATTTTCTCAACTCATGCTTACAGAACTTTAAATTCTATTTGCATGCCATTTCATTGCAACAGTGGACACATATTGTCTGGCTGATCAGTATCACATTACTTAAATGTAAATATAAATATTTAAGTCCTTAAAATATCATATTACTTGCATGTAAATATAAATATTTAAGAAATGTTTCCTTCATTTATTAAGTTTATATGTAACTCTACTTATCCAAAATTATGCATAAACTTATGTTGTATTCACTGCCTAAGATAAGGAATGGTGGATTTAAGCAACTCACAGTATTGGAATACTACATACATTCAATGTGTGCTATGATATAATTTACATTAGAAATATGTAATGTAGAATCACAAATGAGATTTTAACTTATATGCTCTTGATTTGGAAATTGATAAAAACAGATGCTGGGATGTAGCCTTTTGTGTAGGAAGATACATCTAGTTGAAATCATCAATTTGCCTTTCTTGAACTGTGATGTGGCCACAGTAACTCACAATCATGACCCAGAGTGAGATAGCTGTGCATGGCATGGAAGTTAAAGACTTTTGAAATACATTGTGAAACCATCAGGGAGACATTATATACTATGGGATGTGATATGGCCACTTAGATTAAAAAGGGAACCTTAACAATATTTCAGATAATAAACAGAATGAAGATGAAATAGAAAATGATGAAATCCAGTTGGGAAGAAGCTTCAGATAAATAATAATTCTTTACATCCAGACATAGGGATGTGAGTTGCTGTTTAGAGATTAAGGATGGAGTGTTAGGAATTCAAATAAATTTGATTAACTTTTTAAAGAATCATCACATAATCATAGAAGAATCTTTAGAAATTTGTATTACTTTTCTAATTTTAAGAGGGAACATTCTAAATCTTAGAATGTTTAGGTCAGTTTCTTTAGAGTTTTCTGCTTGAGAAAGAAAGACTGAAATTTCAACAAGAATCTTGCTTAAAGACTTAGATTACTGAAGGAAAAAACCATGCTAGGTCTGGAAATCTTCCTATGAGCTTCTGGTTGGAGTGGTCCCAGAGGCTCCCAAAATAATGCAGGCTTTGACACTACTCCTAGTGGTCCACTGGAATTAGATGGTAAGATCCTGTTGCTGAAGAGAGAACATTTTGGTCATAAAATATGAGAAACTAAATCAGAAATGAGCTAGAAGTTTCCTCCCTGCTGGCTAGTGTTCATAGTATCTGAGGTGATGATATGTGGAGTGCTAGGGAAAGGAAAACAATCAACAGTCACACCCAGCTGTGAACCTTATGTGCTATAATACTGATCAGCCAGACAATATGCACCCACTGTTGCAATAATGACATTACTGTTTCATGGTAACCACTACTTTCTTATTGGATTCAAGGCTCATTACGTTTGAAGGGAGTGACAACAAGCACTGTAAACCTGGTCAACAGTCCATGACTGTATAAGACATTGGTCCTGATGTTTTTCTAAATGGACATTTTACAAATTGCATTCTAAATGTTTCTATTTTCTTTCATAGAGTAGTGCTGCTCTCAGACTTGGTCAAACAAGGTTTTTTTTTTTTTTTGCAGTGTGTATCAGCTAATGCAGGGACATAGAACTGGTCAAAATCCTGAGAATAAGTGATTGTTAAGAGCTTACCCATAAAAATGATATATATTATCTCCTCCAGGGTTTGGAGAATATAAAGAAAGAGTGGACCAAACGAATGTAAGAGTCAGTGGATTTGGAGAAGTGCTGTGATATTCTGACTTTTTTATGATAAGGTTATTATAATCATAGACTCAGGGCAGTGGAGGTAACTTACAAAAGACTTGAGTAAGACTAGGCCAAGAAATATTCCACAATGATAGGGGAGAGGCTAATGAGAATCATCACTTCCTAAGAAGCTAAAGACACATTAATGGTTGCTGGTGGAGGAAGTATCATATTCCTAAGTTGTATAGTAAATTATCTTTACCAAAGTAAATAGCTCCCTACTCATGTTCATGGCAGCAACATAATTAAACTCAGTTGGTGACAAATCAAAAAGAGATAAAATTTAGAGGAAGACTTTAGGAAAAGAAGAAGGGATTTTTTTTTTAATATGAAGATGGTAAAACAGGATAGTAGCACACACATGTATGCATATATGTGTGAAATATTTAAAAAATCTATTGTAATGCTGATGTTCAAAATGTACTGTACAGCTGTAAAATAATAAAATAATAAATACCACTACCCCTCCCTAGGAAGGCCTTCTCCTCCTTTCATGAGAACCTGACCTCATGACCCCTGGGGACATTCCACAGAACTCGGTCCGGAGACTATCTAATCAAAGATAATGGTCTCATCCTGGCAAGCTAAAGGTTGAGTTTACATAGCTGACTGGGATGATTCCCTTCTGTTTCCCTTATCCCAACTTCCCTATCCCCACCTGCGGTTGTAATCTAGTGGGCTAAAAGTTAACTAAACAATGTTCCCTTTATGTGCCCATCTGTTCGTGGCTTTTGTGCTTAAAAGCTACCTGAAAATGGTTATTGGGGTTCAGCCCTTCCCAAAAGGCTGTTGAACTCCAGCGCGTCGGCTTAATAAAAATCCTCTTGCATTTTGCAGCGAACCTCGGTCTCTGGTGGTCTCTGGGTGTCAGGACCTCGGGGGACCCCCAGGGTCCAAAAGTACATCTTTGGGCTAGGGATACAGTTCAGTGGTAGAGCATCTTACTAGCATAATTTGATTATGAGCACTGCAACAAGAAAAAAAACCATTGTTTTCCTCTGAAGAGAAAGCTCATGGTGCAGAGTATACTGGCTGGTTTTGTGTCAACATGTCACAAGCTAGAGTCATCAGAGACAAAAGGACCTTAATTGAGGAAATACTTCCATGAGACCCTGCTGTAAGGCATTTTCTTAATTAGTGATCAGTGGGAGAGGAACCCACCCATTATGGGTGGTACTATCCCTGTACTTGTGCCATCCTATATGGCCTGTTTATTATTCTATGTTAAAGCACTTCCCACTAGTCTTTTAATAGGTATACTATTTAGCACAGATTTTCTATTTAACTTCTGAAGAGATTTTAGTTTGCAAAAAATGGGGTGTTATCGACTTTTAGATAACAACTACTCTATAGTCAAACATGCAACCAGGCTTAGAAAAAATATCAAATGATACAGATTGTTTAAGTTGCTAATATAAAAATATAGCTTCAGTAATATACCCGAATCTACAGTTATATCTGCATTGTTTTCAAATATATTGCTATGAAGTAAATTTATTTTAATATTTGGCTCAAAGATAATCCATATATAAGGACCTTGATGACATAAGGGGTCTTAATTTATACAATACTCGAGAGCAAGGTTGAAGTTCATCTTTCCCCTGAATTATTTTATTGAAATTGTTTCAATTCAAAAGTATTTTGCTATAAAATGCACCTTTGAAAGCTTTGTCAGTGTAAGACTATACTTAATAAATCAAGAAGTTCAAGTGACTTATAAGCATGGGACACTTACCATTTACTTCCTTTGGTGAAGAAGAGTTATCTCATAAGTGTGCTTATTAAAGGACATGGGAAAATCTGAAATAATTTTTTTTCCTCTGCTGTAAGGGACCGTGGTGAACATTTTCTCTGATTAATGTGTTATCCTTAGGAAATCTATGACAACTATAATGGCTTCTGGTTGAAAAGATTCTCCTTCTATGTTTTAAATTATCTTTGTTGCAATGTTTAAAACAGAAAATTATATATTTTTAATGTTTTTTGGGGAGTTTTGAGGGTTGTACAGTGAGTTTTGATAACATCTACTTCCATTTTCTTATTACCTTAACTTATATCTTTAGAAAAACCACTTAGGATAAATTTGTTTTCCAAAATACTCTTGGAGATGTAGTCTTCCACTGGAGCATGGATGACTTACCTGGTACAACAGTCTTACAAAAAACTGAAAATTGTTTTTACAGGAACTAAGAATTGAAAAATTTTCCAAGGTTAGCGGTGAAATCTGTGCCCGACTCCCCACTCGTTGCTAGGAATTTTTATGGCTTGGGCTTGCACAAGTTTTGTTACACAACTGCTGTGAGTTCATATGTGCATCTGCCCTGTTGTGTTCACAAGATGACTCCTTGTAGTTAACCATGTCTCTGGCTCTTTTACTTTTACTGACCTCTCCACCTCAATGATTGTTGAGCCTTTGAAGGCTTTGGGAGGGAGGGGTTTGTTATTAGCCTCATTCAGGCTAATCATTCTGTGATCTCTTATTCTCTATACTTTGTCAGCTGTGGGTCTCTGTGAAAACAAAATCTTAATACTTAAGCACAACTTAAATCACCTTTAGCCTACCAACCTACTTCAATGACTACAAGATTCTTATATTAATAATTACTGATTTACCTATAAGGTCTCACATTTTAGTCATAGTATGTACCACATGATAATGTAATGTTATCATATTATATTATTATCATTATAAATATTTGTACATCTTTATGTTTTAAATTTCTTTTTTTTTCCATAAGTGATAAGATGAAATATATTTAAGAAAGACAAAAACTAAGTTATAAATTGTTTTTGATACTTAGAATAGTTTTGCTGCGTGGTATATATTAATCTGATTGCTAGGTCATCTCTATAGTTATAATGGATTTTTTTGAGTCATCAAAAATCTACATGTATCGTTTAAATATTAATCCAATGAGAATGACCTGTTTGACATTTGTACTATCATCAATCTATTCATAAGAATGTTGAGAAATTCAAGCCCAAGTCATTTCTCCCAGCCATTTAAACAAGTATCCTCTCTGTGGTGGTTCAAATAAAAATGGCCTCCATAGACTGATATATGTGAATGCTTACTCATGGGGGGGACCCTATCTTAAAGGATTATGAAAATTAAGATGTGTGGTCTTGTTGGAGAAAGTGTGTCACTGGGGGGTAGTTTTGTGATTTCAAAAGCCTATGCCTGACTACAGGTTAGGGCACAGTTCTCAGCTACTGCTCCAGTGTCTGCCTGCATGCCACCATGCTTCCTGCCATGAGTCAATGGACTAAACTTTTAAAATTTAAGCAAGTCCCCAATTAAATGCTTTCTGAGTTGCTGTTGTCATGGTGTCTCTTCATAGCAATTAACAGTGGCTAAGATACTCTCCAAACGTATTATCAGTGATATAAAATAAATATAGTTAAATGTTTTTGTTTGTTTAAGAAAATACATGTATATGTGTGTATAATATGCATATATGTGTGTACATATATTCATGAGCAAATATATACCTGAAAACTGCATGGTAGAAATGTTTTAATTCATAAATATGTGGAAATAATAAAACATGTCTATGGGCTGCCATTCTGTTACCTCAATCCTTTGTGCAGTTTTCTCATCTGGAACTACCACTTTTGGTGTTATTGTAAGTTCCAGTTTGGATTTCTCTGAAGGTTCCCTATTTTGATTCAAAGATTCCTTCAACCTCTGTTCTATGGCCTTTAATTTAGCATCTAATTTCTTAGCCTTTTCTTTCTCCAAGTCTGTCTTATCCTGATCTCTTCTAAGGAGTTTATATAAAACTGTTATCATCACTAAAAAATTATTTGTATGCTAAGAGAAACAAACTCAAATGGGATCCAGAGCACTGTGTCACTGTGTCTTCCATCTTTTTCAATATAGAAAGTAATATTCCTCTTTAATCTCAAAACCTTGCCCTAAGGACTTTAGTTTCTTAGACTCAACTTCCCTTCTATACCTTACCAGTTCAGATGCTTGAGGCTTCTCATTCTGCCTCTAGCTCCTGTTTCCAGAGAGATTTTCTGCCTCCTTCCAGGGATCCTCTAGCCAGAAAGAGCCTCTTTCTCAAGGGATTCAGCTACCTACTTTGACTGAAAAGTCTACCTTTTAGAAGCTCACTTGTGTTAAAGAGCCAGTTTTTGTTTTTGTTTTTGTTTTTTTGTTTGATTTTGTTTTTTCTTCCTGTTTTTGTTTTTCTGCAGGGCTGGAGGCCCTTGCTGCTCTTTGGGGAGTACTTAGCTTCCTGCCTGAGAAACTGCCCTTGCTTTGTTTTTCTCTTTCAGGATATAGCACTAAGAAGCTGCTCTGTTTAAATTTAGATTTCACATAAGTTCTTGCTAGATTTGTGAAAGTTCAGCCATAACTAGGTACGTCAAAATGTTACTGTGACTTTATATGATTGTGTTAGTTTCACTGTTTACCTCTTAACCGGGTTATTAATATTATTTGTTAAACAGGCTTCACAACTCAAAAACTGAGCAGTTATTAGTCTATTCTTAACCCACTAAGCTAATCTGACTTCTCCCCAGTGCGATTCTCAGAGATACTTGCACTTTGTGGCTTTCCTGCTTCAGCTCAATTTTTCTCTGGCTCTCCTGCCTCTGCCTTCTCTGAATTCCCCTACATCCTCTCCTTAGCTCCTCATCCCCTGGAGGGAAGGAAGCCCAGCCCTATTCTCTTCCCTTCTCAGTGATTGGCTTAAGCTGCTTTATTGGGATATCAGGGGACAATTGGGGAGCAGTATTTATGTAACATTGAGACATGAGTTCTTCAGAACAAGGACTGAAACCAGATATGGGAGTTACAGAAATCAGCATTTGAATTACACAATAACCTTATACTTACAACTGACCTTATGGGAAATAGGATTATGTAAATGCATAAGACATGGATATAAATGCTTTTGCAGCTAAATAGAACAGCAAAATACAGTACCAGGTCTAAGAAAAGAAGGAAAACATGTACTGTTTTACACGGAACAATTGAATTCTGTGAATGATAACAAGAAAAATATTTAAGACCTGGTTTGAGTCTTTTAATAGTCATCATTCCATAAATGTACAAACTACAAAAGCCTTTTATGTCATTCACTACATTTGAAAATAGTCTGACTCACTTGTGTTTGTCTATGTAAGATGAACTGCATACATTTTATTACGCATACTAGTTCATCAGCTTACTCATTTGCTTCTACCACAGAGAAAAATACATCTAACTTTAGAGCTAGAATAGAGAAAATGTCAGATTTTTTTTCTGAGTTTCATTGCAACTTAATTATCAGGGTATGTAGCCTTCAGATTGTATTTTAAATTCCTTGCTCCTGATACCATTCTAGATATTTGCCATTCTGCGTTGCTTTCTACATTTCCACTTTTTAAACTTCATGAGCTTTGATTGATAGGATTTGACCTTAGTCCTTTATTTGCATACACGTGAGTAAGGCATTTCTGGGTTGTCTATCTTCTCTCTGCTTAGTTTTCTCTAAAGCATTTCTTAGTAAACCATGATCCTATAGATTTAATTTACAGATTCCTATGCATTGGGTGGCTGTGCAAAATATTTTTTCTCAGATTCTGTTCTTTGAACAGTAGATGCCAAGGACTAATCAGGATCTTAGCTCCACCTTGTCTCCATGAAACTGCCTGGAATCCCCTTATTGTTTTGTAGTCTGGAGCTTCAGTAAGCTGATTATCATTGCACAACAACAAGCTCCTTTAATTACTGGGCAAAACAAGGGAGTGTTGCTAATTTTCTTACAGAACACAGCTCCACAATAATCCTTCATCCAGAATTGCCACCAGGAAAAGTTTAGAAAATGACTTAGGCATATACATTTACAGCAGCACAAGTTAGGTCCAGGATCGTTCTCAATTTCCATTTATTTATTTCTATTTTAGTTCTCAGACTGATCTATGAGAGGTTTGAATTTCTACATATTATATAATATATTCAAGGATTAAATTTAGGAATACTTTTCTGCTCATAATTGGCTAATGAATTATTAAATATTTGAAGAAAAACTGTAGCAATGGGTGAGAAATGTAAAACAACAAAGATGCAGAAAGATTATTAAATTTATTGCTTATTATTACTCTCAAGTAATATATTATACTGATATCTTCAATATGGTGAACTTATCAAAATGATTAAAGTTCAAACATTCTTCACTGATTTTTCAAACCATAACACACACTGTTGCTTTTTTGCAGAAGGGAAGAAAAAAATAATAGCTTGTCTGGGTAAGGTGAGCGTGATAAAGAGGGAGCTGGAATTAGAATAAATTCTACTTAACTCCTAAGACGTCCAATATTTTTTTCCATGTATAAAATGAGACAGGTGAAGGTGAAGAACCAAGAATGTAAGTGAAAAGGCAATGTTTTTCTGGCACAATTAAAAATTTTAGTGTCTTGTTGAACTATGCTCTGATCTGGGAGACATGGGGTCATATGCACTGGCTACCAAGACAGCGCAGGAATAGTCTGTCTTTCAAGGTATCTCAAAACTTTCTGTAGAACATCTACAGAAAACATTACAGTGTGGAAGTAAGCATCATTGGGATAACTTTTAAAACTAGATATATTATTTGACTTGTTAGATTTGTATTTTTATTGGGTAATGTGGACCACTAATCTCACTATTTAATTATCAGCGAATGATCCTATCTCCTCAATTTATGTTTTTTTTTCACATATAAAAAACATATATCAACAGTGGTTAATTACTTGCTAGTGTAACATTGATGATTATTTAAAACCTTAAGTAAATACAAAAGAAACTATACTTGTGCTTTGAATTTGTTTACTTTTTTTTTTTTTTTTTTTTTTTTGCTATGGCACAGCTTTGATTTGAGCAGCAGAGTTTATACATTGTCTCTGAGAATCTTACATGCCCTTGGGTACATCTTAATGTTTTTCAGGTTCCCTGTGTTTGTCTCTAGGCCAGCTCCTTCCCAACATTGTACCTAAAGACATACCTACACTATGCTCAAAACGTGTATATTTTTGTTGTGGTTGTTGGTGGTGTATATTTGCTTATTTTAGATTTATACATTCATTTGTCAAATTTTGCACGTATAGTTATTTTGCCAGAAATTAAGGTCTGTACACCATTTGCATGACAGGGACCTATGGACACCAGAAGAAGCTATCAAATTCCCTTGAAGCTACATTTGTAAACAGTTATGGGCAAAGACATTTGGAGCTGAATTGAAATTGGAGCTGAATTCTTGTCCTTTTTAAGAGCAGCATGTCCTTTCTGCCTTGTAGTCATCTTTTCAACTCCTGTGCTGAGAACTTTTTTGCCAATGCTAGAAAATTTCCAAGCTGTGCTTGTATTTTTATGTTTAGGCAAGCTTCATGTAAGCCATTGTAATTTAAAGATTGTGTGGGGAATATTTTCTTCCCTTTCAAGTATTCTACAATGATATCTTGCAGAATTTATGTTATTGAAAAAATCTGTACAGGGTTGCAAGTCTAGATATATGTTCCTAATTTGTTATCTACTTCTGTGACACTTGCCTTTTTCCATGTGGTACTTGATAAACAAAAGGTTTTATTTGCTTCTATGGTTGGAAGATATTTTCATATTCAAGTGAAACTTTTTCTTCAGATGAGATAAATTGGTTTGATAACTTCCTAGCTGCTATGCAGAAAAAACAATGGGGTAAGGTGGCTAAGTATGGGTTTATCACTTTGGTCAAAGGTATCTATCACATTTTAGAATTACTACACCCAAATTATAAAAGAAGGCAGAACAAAATAAGAGCAATTTAAGTTTTATTGTCTGTTTGTATGAATTTAAATATTTTACATTTTTGTATATTGTTATAAAAGTAACTTTTACTTATCTAGTCTAAATATCTGTCTGCTCAACTAGGCCTAGTCCTGGAAGCTTCTAGCTTCCTTACGATATAAAATAAGCCTAGAATGTTTTCAGTCTCTAAGACTTACTGCTGAATAAGCTCACCCTTTCTAGTTCCTTTTGAATTCTGGCTGGCTAGATCATCTTAGCTGTTCTGGCACAAACCCCTCTCCAATCTGACTAATTCAATTGGCTTCTCTCAGCTTCTCTGAATTGTCCTACTTGGCCTCAAAGTAACTCTATTGATTGTTTCTAATCTTCTGACTCTTTTTCAATTCCTGTTTTTTGGGGGGGTAAAGAAAAGCTAAGGTCCAGCCAGATATAGTGGTACATACTTTAAATCTCAGCACTCAGGAGATAGAGGCATGCAGATCTCTGAGTTCTAATCAGTTTAGTTCAAGCAGTTCAGATGAGGTAATGAATTGAAAGGCTGTGCAGTGGAGTTGAGATCGTGGCAGAGCAGTTCATGGAATTCAGAGGCAGTTGTTACTAGGAGAACTTTACAGAGACAGGTTGAAGAGAGAACAAGTTGGACACAAGTGAAGACAGAATGAGCCTGAGAATGGGAAGTATCCAGAAGATTAGAGCAGATTGCTAGAGTTAGTCTGAGGCCAAGCAGAACAATTCAGAAAACCAGAGAGAAGCCAGATTGAATCAATCAGCTTGGAGATAGTTGGAGCCAGAACAATTGAGTAGACCCAGCCATCCAGAGTTCAAACAGTCATTTCTTAGTTTTGGAAGCTGCAGGTCCTGCATTTCCTATAAAATCAGATATATTTATCCCTCTCAGGTCTCTGAGGTGGTTGAAGAACAGATTAGCTAGAGTCTCATAATTAAATTTTGAGTTGTTTAGGAGTCAAGAGAGTATTATACACCTAAGAAGATGCTTTTAAAATTGTGTTGCAAGTTAGTATGAATGTTGAGTTAGATATAGAACTTTAAACTTATGGAGATGGTTAGATAGTAGAATGTTAAAGTCAAGTACCAAATACATATGGACTGGACATTGGGAATGTACGCTAAGCCACATAACCCTAATAACTGTGGCCTAATTACCTCTGTTGTTTTGTATTGTATTTATTATTATAAGAGAAAGAGCCATTTGTTGGACTGAAAGGGGAAACTGTAGGGGGAAATAAGATATACCTTAAACTTAAAAAGAAAAGGGGAAGAGGATGTGGGTTTGAGGGTGGGAGGGTGGGACTGGAGGGGGGAATAGGGAGAGGACTGTGATTGAGATGTAACTTGAAGAAATAAAAAATAAAAAATAAAAAACTGGAAAGAGACCTTAACACATGAAATAGAGAACCAATGCAAGAAGGCAAGAGCAATGAAGGTGGATCAGAAACAAGAGTAGTAAGTCAGCATAGCTTTCCTGAAAAGGGAAGTGTAGGCGTAGGGAGTGTCTGCATTTCTAGAGCTCACAGTAATCTGGTGACGATCCCTCACCCTTACTCATAATAAAGGTTTTGGTTTTTTTGTTAAAAAAAAAAAGAACTAGAAAGGGTGAGCTTCTTTCATAGTAAGTCTCAGAGGCTGATAACATTCTAGGCCTATATTATATTGTATAAAGGCTAGAAGCTTCCAGGACTAGCCATAGGTTGGCAGATGGATACTTAAATCAGGAGAGAATGGGCATACAAGGGCCGTACCTAGAAATAATAAAGGCAATATACAGCAGGCAAGTGGCCAACATCAAAATAAATGGAGAGAAACTTGAAGCATTTCCTCTAAACTCAGTGACAAGACAAGGATGTCCACTTTCACCATATCTCTTCAATATAGTACTTGAAGTTTTGCTAGAGCAATAAGAAAACTAAAAGACATCAAGGGGATAAACATCGGAAACGAAGAAGTCAAATTATCCCTATTTGCAGATGATATGATAGTATACATAAGCGACCCCAAAAATTCCACCAGAGAACTCTTACAGCTGATAAACACCTTCAGCAAAGTGGCTGGATACAAAATTAATTCAAAAAAATCAGAAGCCCTTTTTATACAACAAACAAATGGGCTGAGAAAGAAATAAGGGAAACAACCCCCTTCACAATAGCCACAAAAAACATAAAATACCTGGGGGTAACTCTAACCAAGCAAGTAAAGGACCTGTACAACAAGAACTTCAAGCCCTTGAAGAAAGAAATGGAAGAGGCCTTTAGAAGATGAAAAGAACAGAGCTCTGCCCCAATCCCAACCCTGGGACAATTACCCTCTTTTTTTTGGGGGGGGGGCTAGGTAATATTTCTCCTGAAGCAAATTTGGCCTTCCGACAACATACAAAGCGTTATCTTTCAATCCGGGTTAAAGAAGAAATCATTCTGTCACCTTGGAGCTAAACCAGCTCCAGTGTATATATTTTGAGATCCCAAAGGACAATCTGCCTGCATCGAGAAGGCCTTTTGTAAGTAGCCTCCAAACCTAGGTCCCTCCAAATCCCATGTGTGTGTCTCTGAACTCTAATTATTGGGATCAGAGACCTGTAGTTCCCATCTGAAGGGATCAAAGATGTGTTCCACCACTCCTGGATAGAAGTCTTTCTCTATTTAGAGTTTGCCCTGCATCAGGCTGACCCTGAGCTCCAAGATCTGCCCGTTTCTGTCTCCAGTGTGCTGGGACCAGGGGTGTACTCTTCTTGAATGGTGGGACCAAGAGTGTGCACCCTCACCACCCCGCTCCTTTGACTCCAGAATACATAAGACCACCAACTCTACGGTGCTCCCCCCCCATCTCCGCTGAAGTCAAAGGCATGGGCCAACACAATTCTCTTGTATTTTACCTTAGCTCCACATCTTCTCGACACCTGGAGGTCTGCAAAACCAGGCCGAACAGCTGTATCCTCTATTCCATTCACAGTGTTTCAGCCCTGCCTCCTGCTGCTTTTTTTTTTTTAGTTAATAAATTTATTTGTTTGTTGCTTCATGTTACATCCTTATCATATTGTCCTCTTTTCCCGCTTCCCAGCCCCACCCTCCCATGCTCTACCCCCTGACCCTTCCGTCTTGTTCCTCTGGGGTGGATTGTCCCTGCCTAACATTCTCTCACCACAGATCAGGAGTCATATGAGGGCCAAGAGACTCTTCATTCACCGGGGGGCATACGAGGCAGTACGGCCAGTGAAAGGTGTCTCCTTGCTACTGGGGGAATACAGCACCCCCTATTCTACTCCAAGTAGAAGATAAACATCGAAGAATCTCCAGTGTGAGATGGTTGATTTAGTGGCAAGCCTATCTCTTGCCATGAAAAAACCCCTTGCTCCAACTGCAAACAGACTGCTGTCCAAAAAGGACAAAACTTGGTAGCAGAGAAGTCGACAGCCTAGCTCTGCCAAGACAGGGTAGGTAAGTCCTTCATAATCCCTGCTCTACAACAAATGTCTGTCAGAGAAACAGAACCCAAAGGCTGAAGACTGATGCAGGAATGTATGGAGAGAAAATGGGAACTGTCCAGGCAGTCACTGGTATGTCATTTCTTAGTTTTGGAAGCTGCAGGCCCTGCACTTCCTATATAAGCAAATATATTTATCCCTCTCAGGTCTCTGAGGTGGTTGAAGAATAGACAGCTAGAGTCTCATAGTTAAATTTTGAGTTGTTTAGGAATCAAGAGGGTGTTATAGATCTAAGAAGATACTCTTAAAATTGTGTTGCAAGTTAGTATGAAGGTTGAGTCAGATATAGACCTTTAAACTCATGGAGATGGTTAGATAGTAGAATGTTAAAGTCAGGGGCCAAATATGTATAAACTGGACACTGGGAAGTTATACTGTGCCATTTAACTCATAAATGTGGCATATTTATATCTGTTGTTTTGTATAGTATTTACTGTTATAAGAGAAGGAACCATCTGTTGGACTGAAATGGGAAACTGCTGGGGGGAAGAGGGTGGAAGGGCTGGATAGGAAGGGGGAATAGGGAGGGGTTTGTGACTGAGATGTAACTTGATGAAAAAAAATAAAGTATTTAAAATAAAAAAAAAGAAGATGGAAAGATCTCCCATGCTCATGGATAGCTAGGATCAACATAATAAAAATGGCCATCCTACCAAAAGCAATATATAGATTCAATGCAATTCCTATCAAAATACCAACACAATTTTTTATAGACTTGGAAAGAGCTAGCCTCAATTTCATATGGAACAACAAAAAGCCCAGAATAGCTAAATCAATCCTGTACAATAAAAAAAAAAACATCTGGAGGTATTACCATCCCAGATTTCAAGCTGTACTACAGAGCAGTAGTTGAAAAAATAGCATGGTATTGGTATAGAAACAGACCAGTAGATCAATGGAATCGAATTGAAGATCCAGAAATAGACCCACACACTTATGGCCACCTAATTTTTGACAAAGAAGCCAAAACGGCACAATGGAAGAAGGACAGCATCTTCAACAAATGGTGCTGGTCCAACTGGATGTCCATTTGTGAAAGAATGAAGTTAGACCCATACTTATCACCTTGTACAAAACTTAAGTCCAAGTGGATCAAAGACCTTAACATAGGGCTGGACACACTAAATCTACTAAAAGAAAAAGTGGGATAAACCCTCGAACTAATTGGCACAGTTGACAACTTCCTGAACAGAACACCAACAGCTCAGGACCTGAGATCAACAATCAATAAATGGGACCTCATGAAACTGAAAAGCTTCAGTAAGGCAAAGGACACTGTCATTCGAACAAAATGGCAGCCTACAGACTGGGAGAAAATCTTCACCAACCCCACATCTGACAGAGGGCTAATATCCAAAATCTACAAAGAACTCAAGAAATTAAATTCCAAGAAACCAAATAATCCAATCAAAAAATGGGGGACAGAACTAAATAGAGAATTCACAAAGGAGGAATCCCTAATGGCTGAGAGACACTTGAAGAAATGCTCAACATCCTTAATCATCAGAGAAATGCAACTCAAGAGGACTCTGAGATTCCATCTCACACCTGTCAGAATGGCTAGGATCAAAAACTCAAATGACAGCACATGCTGGCGAGGGTGTGGAGAAAGGGGTACCCTACTCCATTGCTGGTGGGAATGCAGGCTTGTGCAACCACTATGGAGGTCAGTCTGGCGATATCTTAGAAAACTTGGAATAGCTCTGCCTCAGGACCCAGCCATACCACTTCTGGGTATACACCCAAATGCTTCTTCACGGAATCATAAGGAAGTTTCCTCATCTATGTTTATAGCAGCCTTATTTGTAATAGCTAGAAACTTGAAACAACCCAGATGTCCCTCAACCGAAGAATGGGTTAAAAAACTGTGGTACATCTACACAATGGAATATTATTCAGCTATCAGGAACAATGAAATTATGCAATTTGCAGCCAAATGGATGGAACTAGAAAACCTCATCCTGAGTGAACTAACCCAGACTCAGAAGGACACATATGGCATCTATTCACTTATAATAGGATTTTAGCTATATAGTAGAAGATATCAATACTACAACTAACACACCAAAGGGAACTTGGACATAGACTTCTTATTTTTAATTTATTTTTTATATATTAGTTATATTTTTCTATTTTTTAGTCTTTTTTATCTATTGTATGCTTATTGGTTTGTTTGTTTAGTAGTTCTCTCTCCTGGGCAAGGAGACACTTTTCACTGATGTTACTGCTTTGTAGAGCCCCAATGAATGAAGAGGCTCTTGGCCCTCATAAGACCTCTCAACTGAGATGAGGGACTGTTATATAAGGACACCCCACCCCAGACAAATGGGATGGAAGGGTTAGGAGGTAAAGAAAAAAAATGAAATGTGATGTTTTGGCCTTTTACTACTAACTGTTATAAACTGTTTAGGATAATTAAGAAATGCAAGCTAATGGTTATGCAAGCCGGTCATTCTGTTAGGTACTATGACTGCCTATTATAATTACTTGCTAAGCTAATCAGAAATAAACCTGCTAAGAGACAAGCAACATCTGCTTACCCTAATATAAGAGATAGATAGGGCCTCTTCAAAAACCTCAAGAGATCTGCAGAATATGGCATTCAAAGATGTTTTCGTAACTTTAGATTTTTGTATATCAAGACATATCAACTCCTGACAGCACCCCCTATTCTCCTCCAAGTAGAAGATGAGCATCGAAGAATCTCCAGTGGGAGATGACTGAATTAGTCTCAAGCCTATCTCTTGGTAGGAAAAGCCCCTTGCTCCAACTGTAGACAGAATGCTGTCCAAAAAGGACAAAACCTGGAAGCAGGTAAGTCGACAGCCTAGCTCTGCCAAGACAGGGTAGGTAAGTCCTTCATAACCCCTGCTCTACAATCAATGTCTGTCAGAGAAGTCGGGCCAAACGACTGAAGAGCGATGCTGTAATGTATGGAGAGAAAATGGGAACTGTCCAGGCAGCCACTGGTATGTCATTTCTTAGTTTGGGAAGCTGCAGGCCCTTTACTTCCTATAAAATCAGATATATTTATACCTCTCAGGTCTCTGAGGTGGTTGAAGAACAGATAGATAGAGTCTCATAATTAAATTTTGAGTTGTTTAGGAGTCAAGAGAGTGTTATAGGTCTAAGAAGATACTTTTAAAATTGTGTTGCAAGTTAGTATGAATGTTGAGTCAGATATAGAACTCTAAACTCATGGAGATGTTTAGATAGTAGAATGTTAAAGTCAGGTACCAAATACATATGGACTGGTCATTGGGAATGTACGTTAACCCAAATAACCCTCACAACTGTGGCCTAATCACCTCTGTTGTACTGTATTGTATTTATTATTATAAGAGAAAGAGCCATTCGTTGGATTGAAAGGGGAAACTGTAGGGGGAAATATGATATACCTTAAACTTAAAAGAAAAAAAAAAGGAAGAGGATGGGGGGTTGAGGGTGGGAGGGTGGGACTGGAGGGGGAATAGGGAGGAGACTGCGATTGAGATGTAACTTGAAGAAATAAAAAATAAAGGAAAAAAAAGAAAATTTAAAAAAATAAATTCTATTTTTTGATGAAAAAAAGTTACTTTTACTTATGGCACCCAATATGGGGCTGAAACTTTGTTTGACTTATTTCATTTACTATATTATCATCCGAATTCATTCATATCACAAACCATAAGGTTTCCTTCTCCTGTGTCAGTGTTCTTCAGTGTCCTTACATGTTCTTCTGCTGAGTTGTTTGAGGTTGATGCTATATTTTGACTATTATGAATGTTGGGCAATGAATAAGCAAGTGAAGATATCTGTACAAAGCAGTCTATAACATTCTTGTAATTCATATGAACAGGACCTGACATCCAGGTTAAATTCTCTTCTAGATGTGATGGATAAATAGTCTTTCTTCACCTAAATCCTATACATTTTATATACAGTGGAATCCTAGTCACTGATAACAAAGAGCAGAGCATGAATGGAAATGTAAGCAGAGGACAATTTATGTAAAGATGCAGTCATCTTTATCTATTTCCCTGAGAAGGCAGTAGATGGCAGTAGAGAGAGAATATACTACACACACACACACACACACACACACACACACACACACACACACATATTGAGCAGCATTTTTTTTTTTACATTTTTTGATCATCAACCTAACTAAAATATACTTGTTATAAAACAAGTCTACCAATCTTGTCTAGGCACTACTTTTCAATAAGTTACTTCTTGTGTCCAATTCTATCCTATTATTAACATTATAGATGCATATAATTTTAGTTATTTTTAAATGATAATTAAAAATCAATCTTTGTTGTTAGCATACATTTTGAAAAGATTTGCTGAGATATAATTCATATTCTCTCAACATTTTCCATTTAGAAAGCAAATTCAATAATTTTTTATTGTTTTTATGATATATATGGATATATATATATGTTCTAAGTGTTTTAACACAAAAAAGTGTAAAAGTTCATTATCCTGCCCCCAAATTCCAAACCTTTTTCCACTCACTATATCAATCTCATTCTTCTGCTAAGCTTAGATAATAACTACTTCAGTTTCTGTCTCTCTATATATTTGTCCTTTCTACACATGGCATGTGAATAGAATTCTATAATATATAGTGTATTATGAGTATTTTAAGTTACTGTGACAGTTTAGATTTAGCCAAGTTGCAGTATATATCAATATTCCTTCTTACTGGTGGCTAATATTCATTTTATAATTATGCTACATTTTTCTCCATATTTGTTCTAGTCTCACTTATGTCTCTGCAATGAAATATTCTGGCCAAAGCAGTTTTGGGGAGAAAGAGTGTATTTGACTTACAATTCTGGATCAAGTCCATTATTACTGAGAAGTCATAACAGTGGGGGCTTGAGAGTGCTAGAAATTATTACATCCACAGCCAAGAACAGAGGGAAATGAATCACTGATTTTCCCCTGCTTTCTTTCAGCAACCTTTCTTTACTCTTAAACAGTTCAAAGCCCAGCCCATGAAATGGAGGCACCAACATTTAAAGAGAGTCTCTCTACATCCAATAAACAATCTAAAGACTCTCACCCCCACCACAGACATACTTAAAATACAATCTGGTTGTAGTAAACTTATTTTCACATAGTTTTTTTTTCTTCTTGTTGTTGTTCAATCATTTTTGTTTCTTTGGAGAAGTGGCCATTTAGATGTGTAGTTTAATGTTATTTTTTCCTCAGTGGGTCATTTGTCTTTCATAGTTGTGTCATGAGAATTATTTTTATGTTCTGGGTACAAGTAGTCCATTTTATACCTATATATATATATATATGATTTGCAAATATTTTATTTTATTCCATAGGTTGCTATTTTATTTTCTGAATAAAGTCAATTTCAGCATTGACTTTTAAAGTATTTTAATGTAAATGTATTTTTATTTGTTGTATGAAATGTGGTATTTTAATATTTCTAAGATTTTAATTCAAGTTACTTAAAATATGTATCACCTCACTAAATAAAATCTCTTATATCTCTCTGTCCACCATCCACTATAACTGTAATTCACTCAGTACTTCTCTGAATTTAACTCTTTCACATTCTACATACTAAAGAGAACTTGGACAATGTATTTGACTTAATATATTGTCATTAAAATTCATCAGCATCATCTCATATGAAATATATTATCTCTGTTTTAAGGTTGAGCATTCAGTTTTGTGCATACCCAGCATTGTCTTCATCTCTTTATCTACTGATGGATATAGGTTGACTACACACTATGCCCTGTCTCAGTTAGAGTTTCTATTGCTTTGAAGAGACACCATAACCAAGGTAACTTTTAAAACGATTTATTTATTTATTTTTATGTATATGAATGCACTATCTGCATTCCAGAAGAGGGCATCAGATCTCAATGTAGATGGTTGTGAGCCACCATGTCGGTGCCGGGAATTGAACTTGGGACCTCTGAAAGAGCAGCCAGTGCTCTTAACCACTGAGCCATCTCTCCAGATCCAACCAAGGTAATATTATAAAGGAAAATATTTAATTGGCTCTCTTACAAGTTCAGAGGTTAGTCCATTATCAATCACCATAGCAGGGAGCTTGGTGGTATACGGGCAGACTTGGTGCTAGAGAAGTGACTGATAGTTTTACATTTTGATCCATGGGTTAAGAGTGAAAGAAAAAGAGAGAGACTCAGGACCTGGCATGGGCTTTTGAAACTTCAAAGGCCACTAACAATGACACACTTCTTTCAATAAGGCCACACCTACTCCAACAATTTCATAGCTCCTAATAGTGCCACTTCCTATTGATCTGTGGAGGGCATTTTCATTTAAACCACTTCATATATTTTTGCATGATTTCTGGAATACAAGTAATTGTATTTTAATTTTTTTGAGGAGTTTCCTCACTGTAATTCATATACTAACAAAGTTTAAATTTTGGTGATCTAAATTTTCCTCTTTTCAATTATAATTTTGGTGTTAAATTTAAGAAACCATTTTCTAATCCATTATAATAAAGATCTATCTTTATATTTTGTACAAGATTATTATTTTAGCTTTCATTTAGATATTATAACAATTTTGGTTTAGTTTTTAAAGCTAAAATCTTTTAAAATAAAGTTTACTATTAAGTCTAAGAGAATATATTCATGACAACATTACATAACCTAGCATACAATAATTGCAGAAATAAATGATCAAAATAGAAAATGCATGAACTCATCTATTTGACAAGTAGTTTGGTGAACTTAGGTCAATACAATGAAAGCTGCAGTATAAGCCTGTAACTGAGTGGAATCCAGGGACTTCAAACTACTTAGAATAGTTGAATATTCCTAATCAAGAAAGATGAAAAAGAACAATCAGTGCTTCCTGCAAATCAGGGTTGTCTTTTCTCAGAAAATTCCCAAGTACTGAAGTACTTGTGGAGAGTTGACTGCAGACTGTTAGAAAGAAACGCAAGCTTAGCTGCTGGCCAATTTCTATTTGTAAGCTGATGCTATCCTGATCCCTATCAGCATTTGTGCTTGCTTTTACCTCTTGTCCTTTTATCATATTTATTCAAATTGGAGATTTCCTGATCTCAATTTTAACAGCAATTTTAATAAAAATCCTCAAACTCGAGGTTGAAATTTTCACTTTTTAAAAGTTCTTCAGTTTCGTTTTCAGATAAGTTGACAAGTGAAAAGTGTTCTTCAGTATCAAATTAATGTGTAAATTCATCTAATATTCTCATGCTCTAATATAAACACAAATGCTGCAATGGCATTCTGCAAATCACTCATCCATATAAATAATGTTGATGTTGAATATTAATTGTCCATTGAACATGGATATCTTTGGATCAGCTCTAGGGTGTCACTACCTACTCAGAATGTCTTGACCTGTCACCCAATTAAAGGAAAAGCCTAATGAGTACAATCTAAGGCATCTCCCTTTTGTTGTTCTTTCCCAGTTAGTGTCATAGGCTGCATTTACTGTCAGGGAGAAATCATATTATGGCTTATATCCACATTAACACATTTTCAGCCATTAAACACACAGCAAACTGCCTCAGAGGCATCCATTTTAAAACAGGTGACATTAATGATGTACATAGCAAGGAAAAGATGGTAGTTTGCCCATCTCAGTATACTAAATTTTTGGGTAAAAAAAAAAATTCATCAAAATTCCTTTCAAGATGAAATTGCACCTTTTAGAGTTTGAAATATTCTTTTTTTGGTTTTTTAAAAAGTTTATTTATAGAGCATAATTCCTGCTCTACAATCAATGTCTGTCAGAGAAACGGGGCCAAACAGCTGAAGATTGATGCTGTAATGTATGGAGAGAAAATGGGAACTGTCCAGGCAGCCACGGGTATGTCATTTCTTAGTTTTGGAAGCTGTGGGCCCTGCACTTCCTATATAATCAGATATATTTATCCCTCTCAGGTCTCTGAGGTGGTTGAAGATTACATAGCTAGAGTCTCATAGTTAAATTTTGAGTTGTTTAGGAATCAAGAGGGCGTTCTGGATCTAAGAAGATGTTTTTAAAATTGTGAGTTAGTATGCAAGTTAGTAATGCAAGTTAGTATGAAAGCTGAGTTAGATAGAGAACTTTAAACTCATGGAGATAGTTAGACAGTAGAATGTTAAAGTCAGGGGCCAAATACATATAGACTGGACATTGAGAATGTATGCTAAGCCATATAACTCTCATTGTGACCTATTTATTTCAGTTGTTTTGTACTGTATTTATTGTTATAAGAGAAAGAACCATTTGTTGGACTGAAAAAAAAAAGAATTATGCATTCTGGGGGAAGGGTGAGAGGGTAGGAGGGTGGGGCTGGGAGGGGTGGAGGGAGAGGGCTGTGATGGAGATGTAACTTAAAGTAATAAATAAACATTAAAAAAAGAAAAATAAAAAATGTTTATTTATTACTTCAGGTTACATCACCATCATAACACCCTTTTTTCACCCCTTCCACCCTCTACCCCCTATCCCTTCCATCCACTCCTCTTGAGTGGAGTGTCCCTACATATCAGTCCTCCGCCCCAGATCAGCAGTCATATGAGGGCCAAGAGCCTCCCCATACATCGGGGGCCTACAAGGTAGCACCACTAGGGCAAAATGTCTCATGGACAGGTTAAAAAAGTCTATGTTCCTGTTCCCATTGGTGCATTGGTTGTAGTGTAGTTATCCTGTACTATATGGCTAAAATCCAATTATAAGTGAATAGATGCCATGTGCATCCTTCTGAGCCTGGCTTAGCTTACTCAGGATGAGCTTCTCCAGTGCCATCCATTTGGCTGCAAATTGCATGATTTCATTGTTTCTGATGGCTGAGTAGTATTCCATTGTGTAGATGTACCACAGTTTTTTTATCCATTCCTTGATTGAGAGACATCTGGGTTGTTTTCAGTTTCTAGCTATTACAAATAAGGCTGCTATGAACATAGATGAGGAAATGTACTGTGGTTTGGTGAGGAACCATTTGGATATATACCCAGAAGTGGTATGGCTGGATCTTGAGGTAGAGATATTTCAAGTTTTCTAAGATATCACCAGACTGATTTCCATAGTGGTTGTACAAGCTTGCACTCCCACCAGCAATGGAGGAGTGTTCCCCTTTCTCCACACCTCACCAGCATGTGCTCTCATTTGAGTTTTTGATCTTAGTCATTCTGACAGGTATGAGATGGAATCTCAGAGTTGTCTTGAGTTGCATTTCTCTGATAATTAAGGATGCTGAGCATTTCTTCAAGTGTCTCTCAGCCATTAGGAATCCCTCCTTTGTGAATTCTCTGTTTAGCTCTGTTCCCCATTTTTTGATTGGATTATTTGGTTTCTTGGCATGTTTGAAATATTCTTAGAGTAATATTTCCTCATGTGAGAAGCTGATGCTGTGGCTGGAGAGATGGCTCAACAGTTAAGAGGACTGGCTGTTCTTCCAAAGGAACCAAGTTCAAATCTCAGTCCCCCACATGGCAGTTCACAGCTGACTGTAACAAGGCCAGTCTGGTCTACAGAGTGAGTCCAGGACACCAGGGAAACACAGAGAAACCTGTCTCAAAAAACGAAAACAAGAAAAAAAGAAAAGAAAAGGAAAAAAGAGAGAGAGAAGAAACTGCTATATACCTGGAAACAACATGCAGTTATGTACTAATAGTATATTTTTGTAACTGAACATCCCAAAACACAACCTTCATTGTTGCTGTGCAAAGCATGATTAGTTAGCTGTGACCCAGTGTGTTACTAGCATGCTTAAAATACACAGAAGAAATGCAGGTGCAGAAAAAGCAATCCATAGTAACTTTTTATCAAGCCACCTCTAAAAACAACCAAAAACAAACAAACAAAAACCAAAATGATTCACTACCACTAATTCATTAAGCATTAAAAAAATGAAATAATGTGTCATGATTTATCTGGAAAATATGGAATAAAACCCATATTTTCTCTATTATATCAACTCTATGAAAAGCAGAACTTCAAAATTATCAAAACTTATGTAATAAATTTGGCATTTGAGCATTATATTTTAATACATTACTTATATGGTGTTGCAAAATGTAGATTTTCCCCATGATGTATAGAAAATAATATAAATCTGATTACAAAATTTCTTTAATTAAAGTTACCTATCTAGATATATGCAATCAGTTTTTAATTAATGTTTTTATTAAAGTATGATTAGATCATTCCCTCCATTCCCTTTTTTGCCCTCCTGTGATACTTCCCTTTTCCTTTCAAACTCCAGGTCTTTTCTTTAATTATTATTGTGTGATTTGATGTGTGTGTGTGTGTGTGTGTGTGTAATTGTGTGCATATGCTCACACTCTTGTGTGTAGTGAGAATTTTATAATTTTGTTTTCTTTAAAAAGCACAGAAATATTACAAGAAAAAGTTTTTATTTTCACCGTGGGGATAAGAGACTGCTTCATAGCAGGCTGTTATTTACCTCATGCTCTAGCAAGTGCATGGTTGTGCACAGCGCACACACATGCATGTGTGATGTTGGGAAATTTTTAGGGAATATATAAACGCTAGTTCCTTAAGAGGTGGGGTTGCTTTCATTGTCTGGTTGATGATTGGATGCTATTGGTTGTTGTTTGTCACGTAGTTGTGTGCAAAGAAGCAACAAGAAGAAATTAGATACCCTGACAGCAAAGATCAAACTTGCACAAAGGAACTCAACTCCCCTAATCATCAGGAAGTACTCTAGTAATAACTTTGACCCCTTTCCCCTCTATCTTTTCTTCTCTCCTATCTAGTGTTAGTGAGTTAATAAGGGTGAAGAAGGATGAAGAGACAAAAAGGAACTCACAAAGTAGCAAACACTGGCTATACTTGTCTGTGTGTGTGTGTGTGTGTGTGTGTGTGTGTGTGTGCAGAAATATACAAACACAGCAGACCTCTTTCCCCTCCTCTTGTACATTTTCTGAGCTCCAAGTGAAGGGATCCAATGGAGACCTTAAATTTAAACTCTCTCTCTGCAAAAAGTCTGGCCGCGAGTCACTGTACCAGCTCCCATCTTTTGGTAGAGGAAACTTCTCTGATGATTGGACAAGGTACAAATATTTGAGTATAGTAGAATAACATTAAGAGTCATTTTCTGACTTTTTTTTGTGGGAGTGGGTGGAGATTTACAGAAGCTGAAACAGCAAGTACAGAGCATGCATGTGTCTGTATCGGGTCCTCTGTATGCTATGGCTGCTAGCTTGGTGTTATTGTGGGATTTCTAACAGTGGGAATGAGCATGTCTCTGTTTTTTTGTCTGGTCTTGGGACTCTTTTCCTCCTATTGGCTTACCTGTCCAGTCTCAATATGAGGACTTTTGCCTTATGTTCTTGAATTTTGTTCTGTTTGATTGTTATCTTTTGATGGCCTGCTCTTTTCTATAGGTAAACAGAAGGGGAGTAGATCTGGTGGATAAGAGAAATTCAGACAGCAGCTGGGAGGAGTGGAGGGTAGGAAAAAACAGTGGTCAGTATGTATTGTATGAGAGAAGAATCTATTTTCATGAAAAAAAAGAATATTGAATTAAAAAGCTTAATTTTCAGACTTTAAATTGTGTGAATTAAAAAGCAAAGTTTCATTGCCTATGTCAGTTTGTTTTGTTCAAAGCTAGATTCATAAATCTGATTGTTCAATAAGCCCATCCCATCAAATAAGTAGATCAACCACACACTGAAATTCACGATAATTTTCTGTAATATTGAGAGAGGGGTCCCTCACTCTATCCCCTTTCCCTTATTCTTAACATCAAGAAAATTTTATCCTGGTCAGAGATTTGATATGTAGACCCTGGTCAGGGGAGTCATCTACTTAAGAGCCACATTTAGTGGCAAAATGTGGCCTGGGTTTGTCACACAGGCTGCCATTGATCTGTGTGTGATCCTAACACTGATAAAAGCCAGTGCTTTCTTTCTGAATCCATGTGTCTAATAGTAAGGAACTCCCTTAATAAAATAGTTGTCCTTGTCCAGATTGTCTATGAGAGAGCTTTGGCAGTGACTTAATAAATCCTGGCACTCAAATCCCTGGAAAATATTATAGTTGCCAATGACTATAAACGCTGCTCAAAGGACAGAAGCAAAATTGGGAGTAAACAATTCTGCAAGTTGTAGAATTATACTATAGGCAATAGAACACTGGTTTTTCCTGATAATAGGCATGGACAATATGGCAAGCTCAAATGTACCATATTTTTTTGTCATTATCTGTGGCAACAATTAGTTAAATCCACCAACATGAGGAAATTGTGTAACATATGTTTGAAGTAGAAAATACATCTTTTTCCGTGAAGTACTTGAGATTTAAACACCTGCACAGAAATGCAAACATCCCTTTCAATTTTTGGACATTATCAAATGTAACTTTAGCTACCTTTTAAGTCCCTACTTTTATTGTTTTTAATTACCCCTTAGCTGTTTGGCTGTAGTTTCTACCTGCAGTCATGAATAGTATTTCTGTATTTCTCTTTCATTTGGTGCATAAACTAATGGTTCTCCCCAAGTTGAAAAAAAAAAAACAAATTTCACACTTCTTGAAGTTATACAGGTATCAGTCATTATTGATTTGTCTTGCATGTAGAGAAGTTCTCAGTGTCAGATAGATCATTGGCAGACAGCATATTAAGTACCACCTCTTTAGGGTACAAATGAATTACCAAGACAAACATGCAATCAGGTAAATCCCCCTCTTTGCTTCACATTAGGGTACCCCAAAATATGCCCTCCTTTCTCAGGACCCTACACTGACCTCACTGCTGGGTAGGACATTCTATTTGTTGTAACTATGACCCCCAACTTCTGACCCAGAAACTTCTTCCTGAAAGCCTCCATAATTACTATGGGAAAGAACCATTCTTTGTGACTCCAGGTACCAAATTGGGGTTGTATCCAAGTTTCTCATTCTGCCTATCTACCTTAGGTCTCTCTCCAAAGATCCAAATGGTGAAATAGAAGACCTGCTTCCCCAGCTCTATCCTCTAAGCTGCCAACTCACCTCACCATCTTAGGATTCTGGCTCAGTGGACTAAAGACCAATAAAAAATATAATAACAAATGTACAGGTCCCATTCAAAAACCACAGACAATATAAGAACAAAGACAATATATTTTTGTGAAAGATCTTCAGTATTCATACCCATGTAAACATACCCATTGAGAACATCTAAAGCATGTCTAAGGAGTTCAAGGAATTCAAAGAGGATATGAATTAACATCTCAACAAACTCAAAGAGAACAGTCACAAAATCCTGATTGAAACACAAGAAAACAGTAATGGCTAACTATACTGAGGACAACTGGAGATATGAAAGTTTGATTCAATAAAAAGAAATACTGATGAAAATCCAAAGTGAAGTGAAACTGGAAATGAAAAATTCAACAATGAAAAATGTTTAAGTCTAATTTTTAAAAATGTACTAAATAAATATTCCATTTCCTCATATCCATGCCAACATTTGTCATCATTTGTTGCTACTTTTGTCATCATTTGATTTTCTGATCTTAGTAAATCTGATTTTGTATGCTGGAATCTCAAAATGGTTTGAATTCGCATTTCCCTGTTATTCAAAAAGCATTTCTCTGATACTTGTTTTCATCTTTGGAAAACTCTCTGTTTAATTTTATACCCCATTGTTTTTTTTGTTTGTTTGTTTATTTTATTTTATTTTTTTTTAGGTTTTTTTAAAGACAGGGTTTCTCTGTGTATCCTTGACTGTCCTGGACTCACTTTGTAGACCAAGCTGGCCTTGAACTCACAGAGATCAACCTGCCTCTGCCTCCCAAGTGCTGGGATTAAAGGCATGCACCACCATGCCCGGCTTTGCCCCATTGTTTACTTGGGTTATTTTGCTGATGTTTAGGTTAATGACTTCTCTACATATTATAGATATTATTACTCTTTTACGTGGATAAATGGTAAAGAATTTTTCAGAATCTGTATGCTGTTTTTTTTTTTAATTCTAATTATGGTGACCTTTGCTGTACAAAATCTCTTTGGTTTTATGAAGCCCCATCTATCAAATGTTGGTTTTAAAATCTCTGCTATATGGGTCCTTTTTGGAGAGCCATTTTATGTGTCTGTAGTTCAAGAGCATTCCCACACATCAGATTCATGATATGAAGCCTCATGTTGAGATCCTTATCCCATTTTGAGTTGAGGAGGGTGGCATATACAGATATAGTTTCATTCTTTTACCTGGAAATATTTTAGTTTACACAGAATTAATTGTTGAAGATACTATGTTTTCTAAAATCTACATTGTTGGCCTTTTTATCAGAAATCATGTGGCTATAGGAGTGTGATTTAAATGGATGTGTCTGTTTTTATGCCAGTACCATGGCATTTTATTTTCCTGTATCTCTGAAGTATAACATGTTATTTAGGATGGTGATATCGTCATTTTTATTATTATTATTATTACTTCTGCTGCTGTTGCCATTTCTGCTGCTGCTTCTGTTTCTGATTCTTCTACATTGTTCATGATTGTTTTGGCTTTCCTTGTTTTTTTATACTTTAATATGATTTTTAAGATTATTTTATCAACTTCTGTGAACATAATTGCATTAAAATTAATTTGATGCAGACTGCATTGAATATGTAGCTTGCTTTTAGTAGAATGGTTACTTCCCAGTATTAACCTTATGAATACAAGAGCATAAGATGCATTTCCATCTTATATTGTCTTCTTTAATTTTTTTGTTTGGTGTCTAAAGTTTTCATTGTTAACTTTCTTGGTTAAACTTCTTCCAAGATCATTTTGAATCTGTTATGTACAGAATTGTTTCCATAATCTTTTTCTTGACATGACTGGCACTGAATACTGTATGTACGTGTGTGTGTGTGTTTAATTTTGTATCCAGCTACATTGATGAATATGTTTGTCAGCTGTAGGAGGTTTCCAGTGGAGTCCCTGGGGATTTTATGTATAGAATCATATTATTTTCAAATACCTTTTATCTTCATTTCCTATTTTTATCTCATTTATTTCTTTCACTTTTCTTATTGCTCTAGTTATGACTTCATGCACTATATTGAATTAGAAAAAAGAGAGTGATATCATTGTCTTGTTCCTGATTTCATTGGAAATATTTTATCTTTTTCCTATTTAGTATGATGTTGACTGTAGGGTTACTGCATTTTGCTTTTAGTATGGTGAGATATGTTTCTTGTGTGACTAGACTCTCTGGAACTTTTATCATAAAAGGATCTTGGATTTTGTAAAAGATATTTACTGCATCTGATGAAATGATCATGTGGTTTTGCCTTTGAGTCTATTTATATAGTAGATTACATTTATTGAATCACATATAGTGAACCATCCCTGCATCTCTGATATGATGCAAAGTAGGTAACAGTAGCAAATATTTTTGATGCCTTAGATTATATTTAAAAAATATTTTGTTGACAATTTTTGTATTTATGTTCATCAGATATATTGGTCTGTAATTTTGTTTTTTTTCCTGACCCATTTTGATATCAGCGTAATGTAGAGAAAATTTTAATCTAGCAACATGGCTGTTCTGGCAAAGGATCACATTCAAAGACCTTCTAGGTCTATATGATTTGGTCAGAATGCAGATACACTCTGGATTACAGTGTGATATGGCTGGAATACAGACACACCCTTACTATACAAATTTAATCCCTATCAATGAAGGTAAGATTAGTTTGTAGAAGGAAGCAGCTATGCTCCTAATTGAGGGGCAGACAAAGTGACAAATCAGAGAAAGATTTGACAGAACTAGTCAGACATAGGATACACCCAACTCTCACAAGGACAGGAAAGAGAGGTTACTTAAGAGCATGACAGAGAGAGAGAGAGCAGTTGTGTTTTGTGGAGTTCAGTTGAATGGAGTTGAGTTCAGTTCCTCTAGTTCTTATAGCTCTGTTCCATTCTGAACAGTTTGTACAGTCAGCACAGGCAGTGGACTTCAGTTTGTGGAGTTCAGAGGCATTTTTTCTAAGCAGAGCAATTCAGAAGTGTCAGAAGCTGAGAGAAGCCAATTTGAATTAGGGATTTTTGGAGAATAATTCTGAGCCAGAATAACTAAATTCAATCAGCCAGCCAGAGCTGAGAAAGAACTAGAAAGGGTGAGCTTATTCAGCAGTAGGTCTCAAATGCATAAAACATTCTAGGCTTAGGTTAGTAGACAGAGGCTGGAAGTTGAAGCCTTCAAAGTCTGGGCTTACAGAAGATTATATTGTATGGAAGCTAGAAGCTTCCAGGCCTAGGCCTAGGGATATTTAGATAGAAATGCTCTGGGCTCAGTCCAAGACATGTATTCATAAAGTTTGGGTATGGCTCTCATCCCCTCAGCTGAGATAATAAAAGCAACATTTATAAGGTAATACTGGCTTCATAAAAAGAATTCTAAAATGTTTCTGCTTTTTCATTTTATTAAATAATTTTAGGAGTATTGTTTTTAATTCTTCTCTGAAGGTCTGGTAGAATTCAATGCTGAGTGAATCTAGCCCTGGAGTTTTTGAGTAGGGAGTTTTTTTCTTTCTTTCTTAAATTTATTTTCTATGTCATTGAATATTTTGGGGTTATTTAAATTATTTACTTAATCTTGACTTTATATTAATAGGCAGCATATATCTATAAATTCAACAGTTTCTTTTAGATTTTTCAGGTTTGTCTACTGTAGATTTTTAAATATATCTGTATATTTTTCAAATACATGGTCTCTTGTCATCTAAATGAAACATGTATATCCCAATCTCTCCTTCAAAAGCTCAGGGATCATTATGACAGAGGAGGCAGAACGAGTTGTAAGAGCCCTAAGATTGCAAGGAAACTGCTTGTCAAACACAACAGAACAGCCTTAATTATTAACTCAGGGATTGCTACATCAAGAAAATTCCAGCATGAAGGGAGGAAGGAGGAAGGAATAAAGAAATCTCATCTCTACTTAAGGAGCTTGGGCAAGTGATAGAGTCCTAGACAGGGAGACTAACTTTTCTCTAATTGTTTGTCCCCTCATAGGTAAACTATATTTTAGTGCATGGTCACATGCC
>CAJQZJ010033271.1:338963-353801 GCA_907164525.1 Lophiomys imhausi
AACACCTTTTTCTCTGCCAGATTAAAACTTGTAACTCTTGTAATAAGACACATACTGTACTACTATTCTTAATAGGACCTGCTAATTCTAATACTTTCACTGCGTTGACCACATAGACTGAACCTGAAATCAAATTGAATGCAAATTGACATCTTTTAAACACCTCCATTACTATTTTCAATTCTACTATTTGGGGGGAGCCCGGTTGAAATTGACATAACACGGGCTCTTGTCTTTCTATCAAATAGGCTCCACAGCCTGTCTTTGAGCCATCAGTAAACACATTTGGTGACCCCTGAAGTGGTACTGCTGAAGTGACCTTAGGGAACATCACTGGGTGCTCCTTAAAAAATGATAGCAATGGATGTTTAGGGTAATGGTTATCAATTATTCCTTCAAAGCTACATTGCAATATTGCCCAGTCATCTACAGTGCCACACAAAATCTTAATTTGATAACTGGAATAAGGCACTATTATACTGGCAGGAGCAACTCCAAAAGACTGCAAGCATTGTTGAATACCATTCAAGGCTAAAGCAGCAAGTGTAGTGGGATAATGTTCTATTCTGTTTTTACTTGTGTCCACATCCCCGGACAGAAAGATCTCCCTACTTTCAGGGACTGAACTGGCTGATCTATCTGAGTGGCTTCTGGATATGGAGGAGGAGTTGAAGGCGCCATGGCAACGGCTTTGTTTACACCAGCTGCCGCCAGCGTGGCTGAAGGCGCTGTAACAACGACTCCACCCACTCTGACTGCCGCTGACGTGTCAGGCGCCATGGCAACAGCTCCACCCACACCGACTGCAGCAGCGGCTCCTCCCACACCGCCTGCGTGTCCTTCTCTTTTACTTTTTTCTTTTCCTTTTTTCTTATAACAGTCCTCTCCAACTGTTCTAGTAGAGCGTGTAGCTCTCCTTCAGAATCTGTGCTCTCTGAGTCCTCAAAATCTCTAAAATCTCTAAAATCTGTGAGATCGGGATAGAGAGGAACTTTCTTTTTGCCTCCCTTTTCACTGTCTGCCTGCTCAAATCTTTCACCTTTGTTACTGTCTACTTGCTCAGATCTTTCCCCTCCATCCTGAAAGACAGGATAGTACAGCTCATGTCTCACTTCCCTCCAGACATTTGGACAGAATGACCGCCTACTAGGATCACTCAGAGGGGAAGTCTCATTATATGAAGGCGGGGCCAGCACAGGCGGCCCCAGACCTGAGGGCTCTATCCGGGTGCAGTCAGAACTCTTCCTCAAAGATGACTTCTCCATTTTCTTTGTTAACCTTTTAAGTTCCTCTTTAGACTCTGAGCTATCCTCTCCCAAAGTATCTTTCCCAGATTTGACCAAGCGCTCCTCTTTTAACTGTTCTAATGCCTTTTGTCCTTTTTCCACTGCCTTGCAATATCTCTGATCTCCTAAACAACTCCTCACCATTTTCCAAATCGGTCTTACTCCATGTTTCAGAGCCCCTTGCTCCCAAGCAAAATCCAAGTCCCTGCCTAATTTGTCCCAGCAGGATACCGTAAGATTCCCGGACACCGCAAACCACGGAGCCACGGAATCACATTCATTCAAAAATCTTTCTAGGGTAGACTTCTTAATCTTCAAATTCCTAGCTAAAATAGCTCCTGAAGAGCCAGAAAAATTGGGTGTGACTCAGACAACCCCATGTTTAAAAATTTACTTTCGGTTTGCAGCTTCCCCACGAAACTTTACCTTTAGTTCGCAACTTCCCGCGAAACTTTACCTTTTGTTCGCTATTTCCGCGAAACTTTACCTTTTGTTCGCTATTTCCGCAAAACTTTACCTTTTGTTCGCTATTTCCGCGAAACTTTACCTTTTGTTCGCTATTTCCGCGAAACTTTACCTTTTGTTCGCTATTTCCGCGAAACTTTATTGTCCTGATTTATCCCAGGAACTTACCAACGCGTTGCCCCTGACTGCAGGAGTTCTGAGTCTTTTCTGGTTCCCCGTACAGGCCACCACTTGTCGCGTCCCTCTCGACCAGCAAGAACGACGCAACTCGCAAAAGCTCTTCTCCTGCAGTTTATTCAGGTCCCTTGAAAACAGTCTTCCGAATGCCCGGGCAGACCCAACCCACAGGCTAAATACTAAATTAACAGCCAATCAGGTAAAGCCACATGGTGCTATCTTAGAGGCCCACGTATAGCCAATCAAGTAAAGCCACATGGTGCTATCTTAGAGGCCCACGTATAGCCAATCAGCGGTCTTAGCCAAATATGGACTTGTTTACCACCGAGAGCGCTCACCGTTGGGCTGGTGGAAGGCGGAGACCAGCGCCATTTTTAAGGCGTGGCACGTCGCAGCTCTCTACAGGAAATGAAGCAAACACTCACATTCACAATTAGCCCCTAAACAAAAACAACCAAAAACCCTCAGAAGATACTCATCCAAGGTGTTGAAAATCTCTAAAATGAAAACTTCAAAATTCTGAAGAAAGAAATAAAAGATGCTTCTAGAAAACAGAAATGACTTCCATGTTCATGCATTAAATTGGTAGAATTTGAATTATAAAAATGAACATGATACCAAAAGCAATTTATTAAGTTTACTGAAATCTCAATGACATTTTTCACAGAAAGTCCAACATTAAAATCAATATGGAAACAGAAAAAAATTCTAGATAACCAGGACAATTTTAAGCAAAAAGAATAATATAAACATCATTGGTATGGCCTTCTGAAGGTATTAAAAATAAAATCTGCATGATAATGGTACAAAAAGAAATGTATAGATCAGTGAAATAAAATGGAAAAGTGTGGTGGCTAGTTTTAATTGTCAACTTTCCAAAGCCTAGAATTCTGGTAGAAAAGAGTTTCAATAGGGGATTGTCTTGATCCAGTTCACCTACAGGCATGTCTGTGAGAAATGGTCTTGATTACCATACATGATATGGGAAGATATATCCTGAAAACTAGGGGTCATGAACCATATAAAGCAGAGAAAGCAAAATGAATACTAAGCATGTATGTGTTTAATTTTGCTGTCCGTCATGAGTTGAAATGATGTGACTAACCCCTCTAAGTTTCTGCCATGATTTCCGTTCAGTGATGAGGTATAACCTGGAACAGTTAAACAAACAAGTTTAACAGTTGCTTTTTGTTGGTCTTTTATCACAGAAATGGGAATGAAACTAAGAAAAAAATATATATTTAAGTCCACACAATTACAACCAAGAGATTATTGAGAAAAATGCCAAAAAGACAGGAAGGAAAATAGCATCTTCAATTAATAAAAGAAGTTTATAAAACTGGATGTCTATGTATAGAAAACTAGACCTTTATCTCTCACCCTGAACAGAATTAATTCCAAATGGGCCAAAGATATCAATATAGAACCTGCAACTAAAACTGCAAAGAAGGGAGTAATCTACATTCTGAAGGCATAGGCAACAATTTACAAAATAGAACTATATTTTCTCAGTAAATAAAGTCAATGGGTTCTCAACAAGATGACAAGCAATGCAATAAAAATAAACTACAAATTGAAACAGAATTCTAAAAAGAGGGAACATGATAGCTAGTAAAAATATTAACAGTCTTCAACATCATATCCATCATGAAAATAAACAAGAAAAAACATGAAGCTGCTTTGATACTCCATCTCATTGTAGTCATAAGTACTATAATCAAGAAATAATGTGACCACAAATGCTGGTAAGGATATGGAGAAAGAAAAGAAAAAAATCTTATTTATGGTTGCTGTGAGTGTAATGCAGCCTTATTAATATCATTATGGAGGTTCCTGAAAAACCTAGACACAGAATTGCTCTGTGACCATGCTACTCCACTCTTTTGTATGTAACTCAAGTTTCTTTATCCTACTATAGTGATGCCTACTTAACCATACTCATTGTTACTCATTTCACAATGCCTAGGAGATATACTCAGTCTAGATGTCTATCAACTGACAAATAATGAAAAATATATAATACAATAGAATTTTACTTAGAATTTAAATTTTACTTAGAACTTAAAGAAAAATGAAATCAAGAAATTTGCAGATAAATGGGTGGAATTAAAAATAATTATATTGAGTGAGCTAATCTAGTGTGGTGGTTTGAAAGAAAATGATCCCCATAAGACCATAGGGTGTGACATTATTAGGTGGTGTGGCCTTGCTGGAGTAGGCATGGCTTTGTTAGAGGAGGCATGGGGTGGGCTTTGAAGTCTCAGATGCTAAAGCCATGCCAAGCATGACATTTTCTTCTTTCTGCCTTCTGATCTGGATGAAGAACTCTCAGCTACTACCTCTCTAGCACCATGTCTGCCTGCATGCTATCATGCTTCCTGCCATGACAATAACAGACTATGCTTCTGAAATGTAAGTGAGCCCCAACTAAATGTTTTTCTTTATGAGCATTTCTGTTGTCATGTTGCCTCTTCACAAAAATAAAACCCTAACTAAGACAAAAGTTGTTTGGTGGTTTCAGTGGGAATATTCCCTATAGACTCAGGTGTTTGAATGCTTGACACAATGAGGAAGTATTGCCTTGTTGGAGTATGTGTAGTCTGGTTGGAGGAAGTGTGTCACTGTGGGGGTAGACTCTGAGGTCTCAGAAACTCAAACCCAGGTTCAGTGGCACACAGCTCTCTCCCTGCTGCCTGTGGATAGAAATGAACTCTCAGATTCTTCTCTAGCACCATATCAGCCCGCCATGTGTCTGTCCATGAAGATAATGGATTAAATCTATGAAGTATAAGATACCCCCAATTAAATGTTTTCCTTTATAAGAGTTGACATGGTCATGATATCTCTTCACAGCAATAAAAACCCTAAGAAAGAAGTTGGTGCAAGGAGTTGGGTACTGCTGTGATAAGTCTAACAGTCCTTTTGTTTTGAGAAGTGTGTACTTTGGGACTTTGAATTAGAGATGCAATTAATCAATTTAAGTGGGGCTTAATGGGCCATTCTAGTAGAAACATGGAAGATAATGGCACTTTGGTGATTTGAACTGTGGTAACCTGACTCAAGGGATTTCAGAGGAGAAAAAAAATGTGGCTAATTTACTGTTCTTGTAATATTTTGGTGAAGAATGTGGCTGCATTCTGCCTCTGTCCAAAAATTGTGCCTGAGGCTAAATTGAAGAGTTTGGATTAGTTATATTGGCAGAGGAAATTTCAAAATAGCCTGGTAATGACTGTGTCATGTGAATATTCATGTTCACTCTTATACAGATCTATAAAGAAAAGGAGGAAGCTTAGAAAGGAAAAGTACAAAATGTAGAGTTTGAGGAGAAAAGTGACACCAGGAAGTAGAATGGAGCTAAACCCTATGTTCAAGGAGATAAACACGTTAAAGAAAAGCCTAATGTTAAATAGAATAAAGGGAGTGGTGACTGCACGGCAAGATCTCACTAAGCTAAGTTTCAACTTGTGAAAAAAATGAAAGAAAATCTCTAATACAGGTGTGGTTTTGCCCATGTTTAAGCCTAGCACTCTGGAGGAAGTGACCATGGTCAGCCTGGTCTACCAAACGAGGTCTACCAAGAACTGTCAGGCATAGACAGTTAGTGAAACTGTTGAAAACAGAAAGCTATTGAAGATATAATTCAAGAAGGGAACCATGTTCCAGCTCCAGCAAGCAGCAGAACTGGACACCTTCAGCCATGTGGTTTTTCTTTAGAGTCACAGTAGAAGAAAGTGGTTATGGAACCTTCTTCCTCAACAAACAAAAGTTACTGAGGTCAGGAATGTGTCAGGAGTGTCCCTGAATGGAGGCTTAGAGCGGTCCTTGTGTGAAACTGTGAAGGTGAAACCTGAATTGCCTTGGAGACCCGAAAACATTGGAGATGCTAGGGCTATGGGATAAGTGCTAAGAGGGAGTAGAACCAACTCAAGAAAAAACGTGTGCTGCAGTCAACAAAGCTGAAAGGAGATGGAGATCTGAAAAGCATGTTGACATCAAATATGGAGATGCATAATTTGGAGTTTTCCCAACTTGCTTTCTTTTGTGCTGTTTCAGTATTTACTCAGTATGCTCCCTTTCCATACTTTTTTGGAAGTATGTGATCTGCTTTTTGATTTTGATTTTATAGGAAATTAAAATTAAGAGATTTATAATTCCTCCTTTACAATTAATGTCTGCCAGAGAAATGGGGCCAAAAAGGCTGAAGATTGATGCTCTAATGTATGGAGAGAAATTGGGAACTGTCCAGGCACCCAGTTGTATGTCATTTCTTAGTTTTGGAAACTGCTGGCCCTGTACTTCCTGTATAAGCAGAAATACTTATCCTTTTCAGGTCTCTGATGTAGTTGAAGACTAGTTAGCTATGGTCTCATAGTTAAAATTTGAGTTGTTTAGGAATTAAGAGGGTGTTCTGGATCTAAGAAGATGTTTTTAAAATGGTGGTGCAAGTTAGGATGGAAGCTGAGTTAGATATAGAACTTTAAACTCATGGAGATGGATGCATAGTAGAAAGTTAAAGTCAGTTGTCAAATATGTATGGACTGGACACTGGGAATGTATGCTAAGCCTTATAATTTTCATAATTGTGGCCTAATTATTTTTGTTGTTTTGTATTGTATTTATTGTTATAAGAGAAATAGCCATTTGTTGGACTGAAAGGGGGTGCTGTTGGGGGAAAAAGATACACCTTAAACTTAAAAAAAATGGAAGCGAATTGGGGTGTGTGAGGGGGAAGAGGGTGGGAGGGTGGGGCTGGAGGAGGAGGGAGGAGGGAGGGGATTGTGATTGAGATGTATCTTGAAGAAATAAAAAAAATAAAAAAATACATTTAAAAAAAAGAGAGATTGCATGAATCTCCAAAGAGACTTTAAACTTTTAAACAAATATAAGACTGTAAAAGACTGTGGTGATTTTTGAAGTTGGACTGAATGTAGTTTTGCATTATTATATGTTTACAAGCCTATGGGAATCAGGGAGTTGAATGTGGTGGTTTAAAAGAAAATGGTCCCTATAACCCCAAGTGTTTGTAGCTACCAGGTGGTGACACTATTGGAAAGGATTAAAAGGATCAGAATTTATTGCCTTGTTGGAGGAAGAGTGACACTGGGGAAGGGCTTTGAGGTTCCAAAAGCCCATTGCAAGCCTTGAGTTATTCTTTGTCTATGGACCAGAATGTGGTTCTCAGTTACTATGTCAGTATCTGCCTACATGCCACCATGTTTCGTGCCATGATGATAATAAACTAAACCTCTGAAATAGTAAGCAAGCCCCCAAATAAATTTTTTGTTTCATAAGAGTTGATTTGGTTGTGGTGTCTCTTTAAAGCAATAGAACAGAAATTAAGACAGAACGTGGTACCAAGGACTGAGATGTTGCTGTAACAGCCCTGATTTTGCTGAATTTTTGTTTTTCTTTCTTTCTTTTGTTGCTATTGTTTGAAGTAATATGGAAAATTTGGGGACTTTGAACTAGAAAAGCCATTGGGTACTTTAAATGGGGGTGTAATGGATGTCTTAGTAGAAGTTTGAAAGACAGTACTAAGGGGATTTTAACTGTGGGGGCCCAGCTCAAGAAGTTTCAGAAGGAAAGAATATGAGTAAATAGCCTAAAGCCCATTCCTGTGAGAATTTGGCAAAGAATATGACTTCCTTTTACCCTAGTCCTAAAAATCTGCCTGTCAGCCTAGTGTTGACTGTGTTGTGTGATTTTTAGTCACCACTCTTATGCAACCTATAAATAAAAAGGAACAAGCTGAATAACAGAAAATACAAAATGTGCAGTTTGAGGAGAAAATGACCACCAGGACATGTAATATTTGAGCCAAATCTAGTGCTCAAGAAAATAAATAGTTTTAAAAAAAGCCTGATGCTAAATATAATAAAGGAATTATAGGCCTTTGGGCTAGACTCTACCCAGTTAAGTTTCTAACTTGTAAAAAGAATTAAATAAAAGTTTAAGTAGTGAAGACAACTATAAACTAAAAGTAGCTAATGAGAATGTAATTGAAAGGCAGGGCCAAGTTCCAGCCCTAGCAAGCAGCAGATTTGGCAGCTCTTGCCACCATGGTGGTTCTGGCTTTAGTCATGGATCAGAGATGGGTTGTGTGATCTCCCTCCTCAGTTAAATTGCTGAGGCCAAGTGTGTGTCAGAATGTCCCTGCATGGAGGCCCAGAGAAACCACTGCATCAAGCTGTGAAGGTGAAGCCTAGATTACACTGGAGACACCAAGATGTTGGTGATACCAGAATCTTGGGATACCTGCCTATGAAAGCTGCAGACAGAGTATGGCACCAGCCCAAATGAGAAAAGTGTGTTGTATTTAATAAAGCTAGAAGGAGTTGGAAACCTGAAGAACACATTGACAGCAGACATAGAGATATAGAATGTGGAGTTTGCCCTTCTGGCTTTTTGTCTTGCTTTTGTCTAGTATTTCCTCACAATGCTCCTTTTTCTCCCTTTTGGAATTGTAATGTATATTCTGTGCCATTGCATGTTGGAAGTTTGTGATTTGCTTTTTATTTTTATTTTACAGGGGGTTGCAGAGAAGAGCATACCATGAGTCTCAGAGACCTTGTAGTTTGAGCTTTTAGTTAAGTGTTGAGACATTGATTGACTGTGGGGACTTTTTTTTTTTGCTTGGCATTTATTTATTTATTTATTAAAATAATTTATTTTTTATTTCTTCAAGTTACATCTCAATCACAATCCCCTCCCAACTCCCCCCTCCAGTACCACCCTGCCACCCTCTTCCCCCTCAACCCCCCATATTCTTCCCCCCCCTTTTTTAAGTTTAAGGTATATCTTTTCCTCCCCAACAGCCCCCCCTTTCAGTCCAACAAATGATTCTTTCTCTCCATCCTCTTCCCCCCCTTTTTTTTAAGTTTAAGGTATATCTTTTCCTCCACAACAGCTCCCCCTTTCAGTCCAACAAATGATTCTTTCTCTTATAACAATAAATACAATGCAAAACAACAGAAACAATAGGCCACAATTATGAGAGTTATATGGCTTAACATACACTCCCAATGTCCAGTCCATATGTATTTGGCACCTGACTTTAACATTCTACTATCTAACCATCTCCATGAGTTTAAAGTTCTATATGTAACTCAGCTTTCATACTAACTTGCCTCATAATTTTAAAAATATCTTCTTAGATCCAGAACACCCTCTTGCTTCCTAAACAACTCAAAATTTAACTCTGAGACTCTAGCTATCTATTCTTCAACCACCTCAGAGACCTGAGATGGATAAATATATCTGATTATATAGGAAGTGCAGGGCCTGCAGCTTCCAAAACTGAGAAATGATATATCAGTGGCTGCCTGGACAGCTCCCATTTTCTCTCCATACATTACAGCATCAATCTTCAGCCATTTGGCCTTGTTTCTCTGACAGACTTTGATTGTAGAGCAGGAATTATGAAGGACTTGCCTACCCTGTCTTGGCAGAGCTAGGCTGTCGACTTACCTGCTTCCAAGTTTTGTCCTTTTTGGACAGCATTCTGTCTACAGTTGAAGCAAGGGGTTTTTCTTGCCAAGAGATAGGCTTGCCACTAATTCAACCATCTCACACTGGAGATTCTTCGATGCTCATCTTCTACTTGGAGTAGAATAGGGGGTGCTGTCAGGAGCTGACATATCTCGATAACAAAAAAATCTTAAGTTAAGAAAACATCTTTGAATGCCATGTTCTGCAGATCTCTTGAGGTTTTTGAAGATGCTCTATCTATCTCTTATATTTAGATAAGCAAAAAAAGTTGCTTGTCTTTTAGCAACTTGATTTCTGATTAGCTTAGAAAATAACTGTGATAGACTGTCATAGACTGCGGGGACTTTTGAACTAAATGCATTTTGCATTATAATATGGCTATAAGCCTATGGAGAGTGGAATACAATGTTCTGAATAAGAATGGTTTCCATCTGCTCATACATTTGAATGCTTAGTTACCAGGTAGTGACACTGAAAAGATTAAGAGGATTAGGACACTTCCTTGTTAGAGGAAGTGTCAATGAGATTGGGTTTTGACCTTTCAAAAGTCCATGCCAAACCCAGAATCCCTCTCTGCCTATGGACCAGGATGTAGTTCTCAGTTACTGCTTCAGGATTTGCCTACATGCCACCATGTTTCTTGACATAATGACAATAGATTAAATTTCTGAAATTGTAGGCAAGCTCCCAATGAAATGTTTTCTTTTATAAGAGTTGACTTGCTCATGATATCTCTTCATAGCAATAGAACAGTGACTAAGACAGTTGTATTTTAAATGCTGAAAAATAATAATAATTGCCAAGAACATTTACTATATCTAGTAACTATCCATGATAACTTAAGAGAAAGAACTGTGTGAATTTAAGATAAAGCTGAGGGAACTATGACCACTGAAGTGACAATATATAAAATATTTGAAAGAATCCTTTTGATTTAATAGAAAGATAAACATATGCATTAGGCTTCAGAGAAAAAAAATCAAGTCCTATGGAGCTAGAATAGAAGTTAAGAAACAGGAATAAGATGTCACTAAACCCTATAAAATCAACAAAATAATAAGATTAACATGCACCTTTCAATGATAGTTTGGACTTGATATCCTATCACAAGACACAGACTAGCAGATTAGACTAAAAATGGAATTTATTTGTTAGAGGAAATGTACCTGTGTATCAAAGACAAGGTTAGCATTTTACAGTGTAAGGCTGGAAATGGCCCTTAATGAAAATACAGCTGGAATCAATCAGAAGTCATTGTTCTCATATTTGGTAAAATAGACTTCAAACCAAATTAGTTAAAAGAGATAACAAGGACCACTTCACATTAATTAAGGAAACTGCAAGGGGAAATTTGTAGGGATTTGACAGTCAGCCATAATCTGATAGCAATGTTTTTTGTCTGCCAAAAACACCAAACTATTCTATCCCAATCATTAGAGTGCTCAGACCTGAGAAATAGTTTATACAGGCCCTCTGTTATGACTTATGAAACTTAATATGGACCCAGGTACCCTTAAGGGTCATTGACCTTTTGCTCAGAAATGCCTCAGAGGTCCTAGTGGCCTGCAGGTGAGATAAGAATAGAATAATGGGCTGTGAGATGGAATAACAGCTGACTTTGCTTCTGTAAAACCTGCTTATCACCCAGGGAAAGGGATGAAATTGTCTTTTTATTATTATGTTGCACAAAACTAAACAGCTGAGGAAAGTAAAGCAAATTTCCTGCCTAGTTGTGCATTCACCAGACAGTTGTAATACATACCTTTCTGATGTATACTTTTTTTTTCTAGTTTAAAAGTATTTTTATTAATCAAAGAGAAACCACATGTGCATTACAAGTTCTCTACTGTACTGCATATGCCCCTCAGACTTTACCAACCATTAATATACTTTCTGTCTCCATATACTTGCCTATTCACCACTTTTACAGGTGGAATCACATAGTATTTGCTGTTTTTGTAATTATCTAACACTTAGCATAAGGTTTGAGGTATATCTATATTGTTTTTTTTAATAATTTATTTTTTATTTCTTCAAGTTACATCTCAATCACAATCCCCTCCCTACTCCCCCCTCCAGTCCCACCCTTCCTCCCTCCTCCCCCTCAACCCCCATCCTCTTCCCTTCTTTTTTTTTTTTTTTTTTAGTTTAAGGTATTTCTTCCCCCCCCAACAGCTCTCCCTTTCAGTCCAAAAAATGGTTCTTTTTCTTGTAACTATAAATACAATACAAAACAACAGAAATAAATAGGCCACAATTATAAGAGTTATATGGCTTAGCATACATTTCCAATGTCCAGTCCATATGTATTTGGCACCTGACTTTAACATTCTACTATCTAACCATCTCCATGAGTTTAAAGTTCTATATCTAACTCAGCTTTCATACTAACTTGCCTCATAATTTTTAAAATATCTTCTTAGATCCAGAACACCCTCTTGATTCCTAAACAACTCAAAAATTAACTATGAGACTCTTGCTATCTATTCTTCAATCACCTCAGAGACCTGAGAGGGATAAATATATCTGATTATATAGGAAGTGCAGGGACTGCAGCTTCCAAAACTAAGAAATGACGTACCAGTGGCTGCCTGGACAGTTCCCATTTTCTCTCCATACATTGCAGCATCAATCTTCAGCTATTTGGACCCGCTTCTCTGACAGACATTGATTGTAGAGCAGGAATTATGAAGGACTTACCTACCCTGTCTTGGCAGAGCTAGGCTGTTGACTTATCTGCTTCCAAGTTTTGTCCTTTTTGGACAGAAGTCTGTCTACAGTTGAAGCAAGGGGTTTTTCTTGCCAAGAGAATGGCTTACCACCAATTCAATCATCTCCCACTGGAAATTCTTCGATGCTCATCTTCTACTCGGAGTAGAATAGGGGGTGCTCTCAGGAGCTGACATGTCTCGATATCAAAAAATCTTAAGTTAAGAAAACATCTTTGAATGCCATATTCTGCAGATCTCTTGAGGTTTTTGAAGATGCCCTATCTATCTCTTATATTTAGATAAGGAAATATTGCTTGTCTCTTAGCAACTTGATTTCTGAGTAGCTTAGAAAATAACTGTGATAGACTGTCATAGTAACTAACAAAATGACACGTTTTCATGACTATTAGTTTCTGTTTCTTAATTATCCTAAACAGTTTATGTTGGTTGGTAGCGAGAGGTCAAAACTTGACATTTCATTTTTAAGTATTACTACGAACAATACCTTTAAGAAGCGTTACCCTTAATTTTGTATCAATATACAAAGATCAATACCAATGTGGCCAAATATAATCTTAATTTTGTATCAATATACAAAGATCAATACCGATGTAGCCAAATACAATCTTAATTTTACATAAATATACAAGGGTCAATACCATTGTGGCCAAATATAATCTTAATTTTGTATCAATATACAAAGATCAATACCGATGTAGCCCTATACAATCTTAATTTTGCATTAATATACAATGATCAATACCAATTTAGCCAAATATAATATTAATTTTGTATCAGTATACAAAGGTATAAAGCTATATTCAATAATCTGTCCTTTTTTCTTGATCTTTCCTATACTATGTCTATGTCCCGTTTTTGTCAAGTCTGTTCACTCCTATATAGGAGAGAAAGGAGGATACAGAAAAGCAAAAGAGAGAAGTCCCTGGGTCTAACCTCCAAAACCCATTTAACAAGACCATTTAACAGCTTGTAGTCTTTTCCCCTAAATAACAAAATTTTCTATTATCTATCAAATAACCAAAGAGGGAGAACACCCTCCCCACCTTCTGGGGATGGGACGTTGTTCTCTTAAAATGACTTCCTGCTGATTTGGGACGTAGTAAACCTGTTTGGGGCCCAAATAAGAATGGAAAAAATGGTTAAAAATGTTAATAGAATCATTTGATGTTCAGTCCTTTTGTGCTCAGCTATTTAGATGTCCTAAGAAGTTCATAGACAGAAGCTGATCTTCAGAGCTTTACTGAAGATCTGGCTGGAGTAGTCTGTGGAGCTGAATGATCTTAGCGATTTTGAGTTGTTGTAGTTGTAGACTTTTGAGGAAACTGCTATTGGAGAAGTCTGCAAGGCTAGATCATCTGGGCCACTCGTCTTCTTTGGTGTCTGATCTGTTTTCTGCTGAGGTTTCCGTTGTCCAGTTGTCCCTGGATTCCTTGAATGGATGCTTTAAATCTCCTGGAAAGATAAGAACAGAGTCCTGCCCTAATCCTAACTCTGGGACAATTACCTTTTTTTGGGGGGGGTGTCAGGTAATATTTTTCCTGGAGCAAATTTGGTTTTTTTGATAATATATAAAGTATTACCTTTCAATCCAGATTAAAGAAGAAATTATTTTGATATTTTGGAGCTAAACAAACCTTTAGTGTATATATTTTGAGATCTCGAAGGACAATTTGTTTGAATTGCAGCCTGCCTTTTGTAAGTAGCTTTTAAACTTAAATCTTTCCAAATCCTATGTGCCTGTCTCTGCATTCTAAGTTTTGGGATCAAAGACATGTGGTTCCCAACTGATGGGATTAAAGATGTGCTCCTCCACTCCTGGATCAAAGGTTTTCTCTGTTTAGAGCTTGTTTTGTATCAGGTGGCCTTGAGCTCTGAGATCTGCCTGTTTCTGTCTCTAGTGTGTTGGGATTAAGGGTGTATTCTTCCCCAATGATGTGACTAAGGGTGTGCACCATCACCACCCTGTTTCTTGTAACTCTAGAATTTATAAGACAACTAACTCTATAGTGATCCTCCTGTCTCTACTGGAGGTAACGGCATGGGCTAACACCATGCATTATTTTACCTTAGCTCTAAGTTTTTTTCAACTCTTGGAGGTTTGTAAAACCAGGTTGAACAGCTGTCACCTTTAATTTATTTACAGTGTTTTAAACCTGTTACCTGCTTTTTAATGCCAAACCATGGAAATAGCCTATACCTCTACAAAAAAAAACCAAAAAAAAAAAAAACCTTTTAAGCTGCTATCAAGTTTGTGTAATCTCTGTAGCCACCTGCAGTCTAACATTCTAATCTGAAATTAAGGCCATTTTCTTTTCATGCCAGTAAGGTAAATTATAGTTTGAAAATTTTATATTGTATTTTTATTATGTTTTTAAGCTTATTAATTCTTTTCTTAAAATAGTATTATTTATTTCTAGAACATAGTTTCCTCCCTCCTCCCCTCTTGGCCCCTCCCTTCATCTCTCCTTCCCTCCCTCTCTCCTTCCCTCCCTCCCTCCCTTCCTCCCTCTCTCCCTCCTTGTTCCTCTACTTGGTACTCTCCTTCTCCTCAGATGTGGTGGGTCCTCACATATCATACTCCCTCAGATCTTGCGTCATGTGAGGCCCAAGAGCTTACACTCGTACTGGAGCTTGATAAGGCAAACCATCTAGGGTGTGGGGTTCCACTAACCTGCAGCAGATTCCATGAC
>CAJQZJ010033271.1:388801-445928 GCA_907164525.1 Lophiomys imhausi
GTATTCACTAAATCTAACTTATATTAACCTATCAGCCCCTACAAAAAAAAGAAAAAAAAAGAATAGAGCCTATACCCACAAACCTTTGGTTAATTAGATTTTGACAAAGCTATCAATTAAATACAATGAGAACTGGATAATCTTTTCAGGGGGATAATCTTTCCAATGTTGGCACTTGGGAAATGAAATACTCACATGCAAACAAATACAGACCTTTCACAAGCAGCACAATGAACATAGACCCTTATTGCTCTTTATGCAAGAAGCAGCTAAAAATAGAGTGAAGACTTAAATATAAGACCCCAAAATTAAGACTATGAGAAGAAAATGCATGGGAAAAGTTCTATGAAGCATGGAAGAGACTTCTTAGATATGACCCACATGAACCTACCTCTGCAAGCAACTACAGGCTAGGAGAATAACATCAAACTGACAAGTTTCTGTTGACAAGAGAAGGATTAATGTTAACCCACAGATCTGGAGAGGATAATGTGATAATATCTAAAATATGCAAAGAGTGCAACAGCAAGAAAATAACCTCCTAAATATAGGCAAAGTTCTTAAATGAACATTTCTTAAGAAAAAACATACAAATGGACAAGAGATTTGTAAAAATAATACTCAACATCACTAACCACTATAGGCATGCAAATTTAAACCATGACTATCACTGTAGACCTGTTATACTGTTTTTTTGTTTAAGATTAAATATAACATGGGAAAGGATGTGGAAAGAGGGAATTTATACACTGTTCTGATCATATAAAGCTGTACGGTCATTTTTGAAACTATGAAAGCTCCTATAAGCAGTAAAAGTAGATTTATCAGATAAAAAAAAAAAAAAAAGAATGTAGTTCCTGATAAGTTTATCACACTCCAGTGAAAGGCCACACATTCAAAATTTTGGCCACCCAAATTGTTCTTGATGAAAAAACCAGACAGAAAGTTGGGTGGTTAAGGAAGAAGGGTAAATCTGGGAAGAGTTAGAAGGAACAAAGATGATAAAAACATAAATCAAATTGTCATAGAAATAACAAAATTATTTTTTCAAAGAGTTTGATTTGGAAGAGAAATTGGGAATAAGAATGGAAATTCACATAAGATTTTGAAAAACATAAAATAAACATTAATGAAGATTTACCCTCAGAAACACTAAAGCTTGTGTACACCTATTGACTTCTTAGCTTAAAATTTATTTTTAGAAAACTCCACTTGCTTCACTTACCACACAATGACATTTCAATTGAGATGTATCTCACATACAATCAACTTTTTGATTTTATATCAACTTATATCATTATTCCAGTACATGTATCTCCTTCATCTATCTGAGAGGGATAGCCAAGATTTGAAACTGTATGATCAGTGTACGAAGAGGCACATTGCTAAGGTTAGGTGGTTTAAATTAACTGTGACTATACACAACTTCTGAATAAAAGGCCAAACTGTAATTAGAATCCTTACAGATTGAACATTCTTAATTATCTTTGCTTTTTTATGCTTAACTAAATTTTGTTTTGATTAAGAACAGTGGAGCTATAAGACTCTTGGTAGCATGCATGTACCTATACGATTAATTTTAAAGCAGTTTCTATCAGAGATCTTGGAAGTGTTAGAATTTATGAACATATAAGATTATTTGATTAGATAATGTCTCCACAAGAAATAAGATAATATTGCTAATGTAAATCTGACAATAATTGAAATCTACATCTTTTTCTGTAGCTTCTTATGGAGACCATCACTATGATGATAATGATAATAGTCAACAGTTAACATGAAATCTGGTTAAAATTATATTTTGGTTATTGCTATTAGGAAAAAAATAATCTGGGATAAGTCAGGGCAAATTCCTAGGATAAACTCTGATTTTGTCATATTCTTCACAGCTCAGGAAACACCATAGATTTCTCACTTTATATGAAGCAAAATGAAATCTATTTCTCCTGTAAAAGAAGCCATGAGGTGACAGTTCAGTGTTGGCATAATGACCGATGTCTTCTGGAAATAACAGTCTTCTATGCTTTGTCATCCTGAGAATTTTATCTCATCACTGTTAGATCATAACAGTTTCATGCTCCAACTATCACATCCATATTCTAAATAGTGAGAAGGAGAAAGAGAAAGAGAAAAAAGAGAATCACATCTTTTCCATTTTGATATGTTAATATATTACATGTTAGAAAAAGATAGGTTTGTACAAGATCAACTATATATAACATAGGTCAAGACTAAACACACTTTTGGCATTCTAGCACACCCCGTTATTCCTCCCCATCATGTATACCCATCAAAGACAATCACTAGTTTGAACTTTAATATAATAGATTAGATTTGCCTGCTGCGTATACATGAATATAATCATAATGTATCTACTTCTAAAAACAATTACTTTGTTTTCCTGTCAAATATGTTTGTGACATGAAGTCATTATCATTTTTAGCTGCTGCTTTGTTCTTATGGATGTGTAGTAGTATATTGTAAGAATGCAGTTCTTTTAGGCTAGCAGTTGACTGTTATGGTAACCAGTGCTCTTCCAAGATGTCATTTTATATTTCTTTTGTGAAGATATGCAAATATTTCTGTCAGGAATGTAGTTAAGATAAAGAAAACTAGGACTAATTTTGCCTAGGGTAAACTTTGATATCTTGATGTTTTGCCTACAGTTCACTTTGATATTACTGAAATATTTCAAAAGATCTTGTACCAATTTAAATCAATCCAGCACTTACAGCATTTAGTAATTTCATGGACTTGAAAAGATATTGTCAATCTCATTATTTTTGAAATTCTGACTTTAATTCACTCTCTAAGTGTGAACACCATTTAATGTATTTTAAAGTTTTGTTAACATCTTTCAAGAAGTGTCTTTTTTGCCTCTTTTGCTTTTGACAGTATATGCTTGAGTTTTAATCATCAAACTGACACAAATATAGCATCATTAAGAAAGGAAAACAATGAGGAATTATTTAGACTAGTTTGGCATGTGAGCATGTCTATGGGAGATTATTGTGATTACATTAATTGCGTTGGCACTGTTCCCTCCAAACAGGTTTCTGAACAGCATAAGAGTGAAGAGGGTAAGCTAGAGAAGCTTCCATGTGTAACAGATGTGTCCCATACTGGCCACCTTGACTGCCTCTCATCAAAGAACTTCAAACCAAATAAATCCTTTCTCACTTTTTTTGTTAAGATAGTTTATCAAAATAGTAAGAAACAAAATTCAGTAAGCTTCTTGCTACTGTGTGAAAATACCCTAGTTATTCAAATATGTAAAAGAAAAGTTTTATGATGGCCCATGACTTCAAATCATGAAATTTGAAGGTACCGCTTTGAGTCTATAGTGATTCAGAACATCATGATTGAGGTACATGGCAGAGAAGGCTTGACAAGTTTCTGCTATTTAGTAGCAATATCCTATAACCTGGTATCAATTTCTGTCTTAGTCAGAGTTTCTGTTGTTCTGATAAAACATTATAACCTAAAGCAAATTGGGGAAGAAAGAGTTTATTTTATCTTACAACTCTCAGGTCATAGTTCATCACTGAAGAAGTCAAGGGAACTCAACGCAGGAACCTGGAAGCAAGAATGGATACAGAGGCTATGGAGGAATGCTGCTTACTGGCTTTCCCCTCAGGAATTGCTCATCCTGCTTTCTTATAGAATCTGGGATGTCTTTTTCAGTTATGGCTCCACCTATAGTTACCTGAGCCCTCCTATGTAAAGACACTTTTGTGAGGCTGTTCTCAAGTTCACTAATGAGAGGGAGAGGGAAAGTAGGGGAAAATTATTTAAGGAATTTCTAAGACCCTAAAATGTAGAGTCAGGTATTAAGAAAAGAAAAGGGTAGATTACCATTTAGTAACAAGAGTCCTGTGTCTTCAGAGAGTGGTAAAGCAGCTAAAAAAAGAGAAAGATATAGACACAAATGTGACTTAGTGAAGAGCAGCTTCGCATTTGCGAAACATGACATCTGATCACTGCCATCCTCTGGTTGTATGGAGTAAGGGGGTAGAATAGGATTGGTAAGGAGATAACAGAGAATGTCTTGGCCGCAGTCAAATGCAAGAGTGCCTGGCACAAAGGGTACACACTGGATAAAATCTACAAACATACACATATACCAACCAGCTTTCTGGATAATTTCTGTCATTTGTACCCTATATCATTGCTATTTCAGTATAGTTTGAAAACTCATTAATGGTTGTGATTTTTGTTTCTATAATATGTGTGATATTTTTGTCTTTCATCTAAAATAATTGCTGATCCCTATTATAAGTAAAATTATAAAAATCAGTCAGATAGCCTCATTTGAAAATAGCCTCCATCAACAATATTTATATGATTTAGTTAAAAGGCTTAACATGGGCAGAAGACTATGGAGATGAAAAAGTAATTAGAAGGTTTCAACATAAGTGTTTTTATAAGTATTTTAGAAGATTATTTTCTGTAGGCTTAGAGGAATGATGGTGTGGTTTCCATATGTTTTCTATAAGATTGAACTTTAATGACAGTTATGATAGCATTGATTGACTTTTACATTTTATATTTCAGCTCCTTTCTCATATTCATGTTATCATCCTAGGGTTACAAGAGAAAAGAATTATAGGATGCACATGGAAGGGAAGATAGAAATAATTTAATACTTTTAAACACCTCCGAAATAGTTTTATTCATTTTGAAATTGGATGTATTTTTATTATTTCTTTTGTTTTTTAAGATTATAATATAATTATACCATTTATCACTTTTCTAGCTCTGAAGCCTCCCATATACCCCTCTTTTTTCTCTTTCAGATTCATGGCCTCCTTTTTCACTGATTGTTGTTACATACGTGTGTGTGTGTGTGTGTATTCCTAAATACAATGTTATTATCTGTATATTTTCAGGGCTGATCATTTGGTATTGAATAACCAAGTAGTACTTTCTTCCCTGTATTATTTTAATGAAGCATCCAAGGAATTTTGTTCTTTCAAAGAACAAGAAATATCAGCTTTATTCATAATAGCTAGAAACTGGACACAATCCAGATGTTCTTCAACCAAAGAATGAATTAAAAAAAAAACTGTGGTACATTTACACAATGGAATACTACTCAGCTACCAGAAACAAGGAAATCATGCAATTTGCAACCAAATGGATGGAACTAGAAAAGCTCATCCTGAGTGTGCTAACCCAAACCCAGAAAGATACACATGCCATTTATTCACTTATGGCTGAATTTTAGCCATATAGTACAAGATAACTATCCTACAATTCACAGACCTAAAGGAACAGGAACCTAGGATAACTATCCTATGAGAAATTCTACCCAGCAGCAGATCAAAACAGATGCTGAGACACACAGTCAACCATTAGGTGCAGCTCTGGGAGCCCTATATAAGAGAGGGAGAAGGAATAGAGAGACCAGGAGGGTTCAAGATCAACACACAAAGATCAACAGAACCAACCAACCTAGGCCCCTGGAGGCTTAGAGAGACTGAAACACTAACCAGAAAAAGAAGAAGAAAGCTTAGACTAGACCTACACCCCTCTGGATAGGCTACTTGATCTTCCTACAGATCCCTTAGCAAGTGTGTGTGTGGGGAGTAGTCTCACTTATAACAGTTATTGTTAGTGGGACACTTTATCCTAGCTGAGCTGCCATGTCAGGCTCTAGATCAACAGTAAGCTCTTAGTCCTCATGTGACTAATGAATTGAAGGGGGACTGATATGTGGGGGCTCCCCTCACTGGAGGAGAATGATAGGAGGAGGAGAGGGTAAAGGGTGGGATCAAGAGGAGATGAGGGAGGGGCTGTTATTGAGATGTAATTTGAATTAATAAATAAATGTTAAAAAAGAAATATAACTAGATAAAACTTTCTCCATAGACTAATTTTAAAAACATTTTCTTTAGATATACAGTTTGTTCCAAACTACAGAGGAAGCCAGATTCTTCATATAATATTAGGCAATGTTTACAAACTCAAATATGAATCTGAGGATAATATCTAACTCACTCTTTGGTCTGTGATTCAACTTAAGTTGGATTTTCTGATTATAAATCACAATGATATATATTGCCCATAGTGGTTGCATAAAAATATAGCAATGATGGGATTATTGGAAAACATTATTCTGACAATGTTTGTTGAAATACAAAGAACTGTAAAATACTTCATGTATTTAAAATTCTACCTGAATTCATTTTGTTTCTCTCCATTTTTATCATTTCCAGAACAGTCAGCACAAATCACCTAAACCTAAGTCCATGCATGGTATATTCTGATTTCCTTTTTCACAGACTACTTTTTTATAAGATGTGAAGAATAAAGAAGAAGGGAAGATACACTGAAAAAAGGAACTTAAGAAAGGAAAGAGGTGCTCTTGGCTCAGATTTTGAGGTTATAGTCCATTATGGTAAGAAGTCAAGGCAATAGAAGATTTAAACAAGCAATATCATTGCCTCCACAGTCAGGAAAGTTGTGAGCAGTGAATATTTTTACTGAACAAGAGTTCTTTTTTTTTAATGCAATTTAAGACCTTAGACCAAGAAATGGTGCTGGCTGCTTCTAGGGTGGATCTTCCCGCCTCAATTAACTAGATTAGGATAACATATCACAGACATACCTGGAAGCTAATCAGATCTATACAATTATTTATAGATGTTCTTTGAGGCTTGTGATTCCACATCCTGCCAACCTGAGCATCAACATTAGTAATTATAGCACATTAATCACTGTCATATTCAACCTTTTTCTTTTGTGCTTATGGAATTAATTATTCAGGTTTTAGTTACTGGAAATATGGACATGATACCTTTTATTCCAACTTATTTCAATGAATGCTGTTTATTATAAATAACAATAATAAATTTTATTTAATAAAATTACTTTTAAATTACCTTTAGAGAATAAACTTAAAGGATACATATATAATAGATAATTCACATTCTCAGAAAACTGTTTTTCTTTTTTTACTTTTTTTTGAACATTTTCACTTTTTTCTTTTGTGTAGATTGGTGTTTTACCTTCATGTATGTCTGTGTGAAAGTTACAGATAGTTGTGAGCTGCCATGTGGGTGCTGGGGATTGAACCTGGGTCCTCTGGAAGAACAGCCAGTGCTCTTAATCACTGAACCACCTCTCCAGCCTCTAGAAAACTTTTCATAAGTGTTGAGATTGTATCATTTGCTCTTGAACAGCCCCACTCTATCACACACAGTATTTCAGATATAGCATCTGTCCTTACTTGAGTAAATTGAGTTAATGATGCATCAGTTTACAGTCTGAGTCATTCCTCAAACTTAATACATTGGCTATGTAAACACAATTTGTTTTATAAAAGAGTTTTCTTCAAGGCTTTCATGACAAAAATAATATAGGCAGAAAACATACAAAAATTGGATAAACAAATGAGCTTTCATCTGCCCATAATTTGTTTTGGAAGGAATAGCTAACACTGATGACTATCATATTCTGATAGCAAAATAACATTTTAGATTGGAGGCAGGGGTGACCAAACACACTTCTGATAGATGGAAATCTCTGAAGCAAGTGAGAAGCAATTACCTATTAATATAGCAAATCTAGAGAATTATTAATCTAAAATCAAATTTAATTAGTTTTATTATTTATTCAAATATATTACTTGGTTGAAATAAAAAAGCAACCTGAATTCTCATTATTCTAAATTTGATCTTATTTAAAACTTTAGATACATTTAATTGCTGTATCTAAAATTAATACTGTTTATGTATTTCATAGTCTTTTTTTTTTTTACTTTTTAAATTGTTGATAGGGCAACAGAATTTTTTTCTTTTTTTATGTTTATTTATTACTTCAATTTACATCTCCATCACAGTCCCCTCCCTCCACTCCTCCTGGGCCTACCATCTCACCCTTCCACCCTCTCCCCTTTCTCCCACCTATCCTACTCCTCCAGTGTTGGGTGCCCTACATATCAGCCCCCTTCAGTGTATTTCATAGTCTTCATTTGTATTTACAAAGTTCACTACTTGTACAAGAAGAGGCTTTTAATTGTTACTGTAGGTTGATTTATTTATGTTACCATTTCCAAACATTTTCAAACTTTTCTACTTTTCTTTTGTGCATGAAGTTTATTGCATTTTGAAGTCTCAGTAGTCAGTTACTATTTATTTATTTACTTTTAGACTTGTTCATTGCCTATGTATTGCTTGTCTACTATATAGTCACTAGTTAAAATGAATCCAACTTCATAAATAATGTAAAGCTGAATTTTTATTAGATTAGAATTTTATAGATATGTTATCATGCATGTGCTATTGACTTAATTTAGAGGAAACAAATTACAATATATGAAGACTGCAAAAACTGTGGTTCAAAATTAGATTGCAGAGTTGTGATCTCCATTGACCACACACATATACAAAACCTCTGACTTTAAACAAAAAATAAAGAAGGTAGTGTAGATTTTTGTCCTAATATTCTATATCTGAGCACTTGATTAAACAGCCAATAAAACAATAGAAAGAGTGAAAATTTAAGATAAAGTGTAGCTTAGTCCATTAATGACTTTAGGAAAGTATTACCTTTTGAAATATAAATGTTGGAACTGAATTTCTGAGCAAAATCTTCTCAATTTTCTATTAAAGATCCTCTTTCTTAGCATAACTATGCTTGCTATAATTTATTGATGTCCATGGCTTGGAGAAGAAATGAAATCCTTCAATACTGAATAAATAAGCAGAAAGTTACCAGGATTTCCAAAGCAAAGGAAAAATACTCTTTCATATTTGGTGCAAAAAGAGTGACAGATTACAGATTTATTTACTAGAGTTAAAACAGTTTGAATAGCATATGTTATTGACACATTGTCTGTAATAACAGAATCCATGCCCAAGGTTGAAAAAAATGTTAGTAGCACAGTTTTTGCATATTATGAAGAACTATCTCTGTGGTTTATACTCAGAGAAAGTCAATAAAAGTTCAAACCATAATGTGATATTAAATCTTAATTATTCTTTGTGGAATCTTTAAAACCATTTTGTGGTTTTATTAATTTTTGAAAGCAGGCTTATGATTCTTTTGTTCTAGGTTTTAGTACTTACCTTGTGAGCAGCTATGAAATAGAAGGCCTTATGGAGCATCAGATAAGTCAAGGTTCTTGTTTAATGCATTTTTCTTTTATCAATGATTGTTTTGTCCAGGGTATAACAAAACAGATAGTTTAGCCAAGTTAAAAATTAAATAAGTGAGAGAAGAACATTTTGTCAAAGGTCAAAACTATTTGCATCAAATTAGTTTAAAGCAGTGTGTAGAAATATTAAATTGGAGTCCCTGCCTTTTTATATACTCCTTTAACAACCACTCCGCCCACCATGCTAATCTAGGAATATTTGGAGCCTGAGCCCAGAATCTGAACTGGAAGTCTAAGATGGATCCCCAGTCCCAGTTCACACCAAATCCTCACCTCACCCTGTCAGTCGTCCTAAAGTCAGTTTGCCCATCCACTGAACTGACAGCTACTATATCCACTGTTGGTCTCCAGACCACATGGAGACTAACTCAGAAGACTAGTTAAAGATCTGTAGAACCAATCCACTCGACTCGACCTTCTAACTTGCCTTTATGTAATCATTTGGAATCTGGTCTTGGGAAACCAAGAGTAACCTCCAGACTGAAAACCAAACACTATTCATCTGGGTGACAACTTTAAAAGGTGGGAGAGCAAACAAGGATCTACACACCTTCTCAATAAAGGTGAGACCAAAACCCACACTAAAGAGGACCACAAACATCCTAACTCCAGATTCCTAGTTCCCATGACAAAAGCACAAACATAAACAATCAGAACAAGATTCCTCCTCCAGAAATCAGCACTCCCAAGAGCAGCAAGTTAACTGATACACTAGACAGAAATTCAAAGTAGCAATTATAAACATGTTCAAGGGGCTGAAAGAGGACATGAATAAAACAGATGTTAATGAAAACAATTCAAAGTATGAAGACAGAATTTAATAAAGGGAATCTCTGAAGAAAAGCAAGACTGAAGTAAAACTCAAAATGAAAACTTAGGAAGTCAAGCAATTGCTCAGAGAAAAGCCTCAAAAAGACTGGGCTAAGTCAGTGGTTCTCAACTTGTGGGTTGTAACCCCTCCCCCGACAAAAAAATCTGTGGGAAAACACAGACATTTACATTATGATTAATCATAGTAGTAAAATTACAATTATGAAGTTGCAATGAAAATTATTTTATGGTTGTGGCTTACCACAACATGAGGAACTGTATTAAAGGGCTGCAGCATTAGGAAGGTTGAGAACTCCTGTACTAAGTGGAAGAGAATATCAGATGCAAAAAAAAAAAAAAAAAAAAGAGGTAGAAGAAATGTCAGAGAAAATGGTAAATCTAAAAAATTGATGCATAAAATGGCCATGAAATCTCTCATAATTGTGGCCTATTTATTTCTGTTGTTTTGTATAGTATTTATTGTTATAAGAGAAAGAACCATTTGTTGGACTGAAAGGGGGAGCTGTTGGGGGGAAAAGATTACCTTAAACTAAAAAAAAAAGGGTAGAGGATGGGGGGTTTAGGGAGAAGAGGGTGGAAGGGTGGGACTGGAAGGGGGAGAAGGGAGGGGATTGTGATTGAGATGTAACTTGAAGAAATAAAAAATAAATTATAAAAAAAAGAAATTGGAGACACTATTAAAAGACCAAACGAACAATAGGTATGGAAGAAGAAGAAACCCAGATTAATGGCATAGAAAATGTTTTCAACATAATTATAGGAAGTTTCCTAAATCTAAAGAAAAGTATACCTATCATGGTGCAAGAACATACAAAACAACAAATAGATAGGACCAGAAAAGAAACTCCAGAAAAATATAACATTCAAAATTTAAAAGTACACAAGAAAGAATACTGAAAGGCAAGGGAAACAGACCAAGTCACAAAGGAAGACACCTTAGAATAATGAATGGCTTTTCCTTGGAAACTCCTAAATCCAGTAGAGACTGCATTGATGTTCTATAGGCTCTGAAAGACCACAGATGGCAGACCAAAGTACTATAACCAGAAAAAATTATTAGTCATAATTAAAGGAGAAAGGAAAATGTTTACTGTAAAAAAAACCAATTTAAGGAATTTATGTCCACTAAGTGAGCTCTATAAGAGGATACTAGAAGGAATACTTCAATATAAAGAGAAGATAAACAAAACTAAAGAGAATACAAAGAATAAACAATCCCAGAACAGTAAACAACAACAAACACAACAAAATCAAATAAAACAACAACATGACAAAAATTAATAAATATGGCTCTATGATGGTCTCAATTTTCCCAATAAAAAGACAAAGACTAACACATTGGATTAGAAAAGAGGATCTGTCTATCTGTTGCTTCTAAGAAGCAAACCTCATGATTAAGGACAGACACCATGTTAGGGTAAAAGGATGGAGAAAAAGTATTCTAAATAAATGTAATAAGAAATAAGAACACATAACTATTTTAATATCATGAAAAAAACCAATACAAATCAAAACTAGTCAAAAGAAATAGAAAGGATATTATACACTCACGAAAGGAAAAAAATACTATAATGAAGATGCTATAACTATTCTAAACATTTACATATTAAATAGAGGGTACCCTATTTCATAAAAGAAACATTATTAAATCTAGAATAACATATCAAACCTAACATAGTGATTTAATCACTTCTATCATAAAGGGTGACTTCCATACCCCATACTCACCAATAGGCAGATTACTCAGATGAAAAATAAGAAAGAAAATATGCGGTGAAATAGTATCAGAAATCAGATGGACTTAATAGACATCTACATAATATTCTACCCAAACAGTAAGGTGTCTTTTGGGATGTGGTCCTGAGTCTGTGACTCATAAAGAGCTCCTTGGGCAGCTGCTCTGTGATAGGAACAAACAGTAGTTATGACCTTACCTCTTCTTGCTTTATGCTTTCTTTCAGGATCTTAGATTGGACTGTTTTTGTATCATAAAAGTAGAGTTCTAAGCTCTTAGAGAATTTTCTAATAAATTGTTGAAATCCATATTTGACACCAGGATAATGTAATTCAATCGTACTCTCATGGTTAAATCAAGTCACAAAATCAGAATTTTGCTTATCTCATTTCAATGACTTATTTATAAGAAATTCCACTAGGATATGTTTCAAAATTGGATGGTAGTAAGACCAGTCCTTTGCATGTTCTTTCTTTTCCATTGACTTATGAAAATATAGCAAACTGCATAAAACTTAAATTTATAATTCATTAATTTTTATTTCAGAAAAATGATCATATAATGTTGCACTTTATGAATATACTATAATTTGTTTACCTATTTGTGTTTGGAGCCCTGAAAAATCAAGAAACAGAAAAACAGCTACAGAGGCAGATTTGTGTTCTTGAGTGTATCTGACACTTTACACATCTCTCTTGTAGCCTCTTTCTTCCCCTTCCCTTCACATTTCAGTAATTTTAGAATGCTATCCAATGATTTTTAAAATAGTCAATGAAACTATGTTACCAGGTATAAAAGGCAAAGAGTCAAAAATGTATAAAATCTCACTTCTGAGCTATCTCCTGCTCTGTGTTTGTAGAAATATCCACAAAGCATCCAATTACCTACTTCCTGCATAAGTACGTTTTTCTCACAGGTTTTCAAATCAGAAAGCCCGCAACACATCTACCTCTGCATGAGGGCTTCAAATTTTGGATCTAATATACATATGTGTAAACACATACACATATACACATAAATATAGGTATGTATTTAAGTGGTGCTATTGTTAGAGGGATCATGTGGACGCTGCTAAGGATTACTCTATATTCCTATTGAAAGTGGAGCCAAATGAGCAGATATTGCTCTGCTGTCTTTCACAGGGCTCATTAGAGCCAAAATTGGTTCAGCCACAGAACACTGCTAGAATTCAGAGAAAAGAAACTCCTATTTACTCAATTCCCACATATAGGTTCTCTGACCAGAAGGAGGCAGACTCAGTCATCTCTGAATGCCTTGAGTGGTTTCCACCCTTGTCTTCTGTTGAGATGGAAATACATTAATAAACTCCTTCCTGGAATTGCCTATTTGTATACACCCACTTGTTTTCTCTACTGAGTATACTAATTCTTTCAACCTGAATACACTGAAAATGTTCAAATTTTTGTTCTGTTTTACTTTATATTAAAAATTCCCCCTCTAATCATATATCTGTTTATACATAATATGTTAGGAGTTAATTTACAGATTAACCCATTACTTAGAAATTTCTTCAAATGAGTACTTAATTTATTGCTCACAAGTTCCATATTTCACAAAATAGTACAGTAAAAATACAATTCAGTAATGTTCCGTTCTCTTTTATCTCATAAAGACAGAGGTTTCTTCTGTTTGCTATGCCATGATTCTCATCTGTGTGAGAGGGCATTATATCAATATCGACTATGGCTAAAACTTCTGGTGGTTAAGACATTTTAACTGGTTATCTCTAGAGAACTTGGTGTTTTTCTTCTTTCTTTCTTTTTTGGTTGAAAACATAAAAGGAGATTTATTCCATGTGGTTATGTCAGGGAGAGGGACAAAGAGATCCAACAATTCTTTCAATTTCATTTTCCAGGTTCTGAAGTGACACCAAGTTTAAATGCAAATTCAAGAGTATGCACATCTGAATAGTCTGGTCATGTTGCAGTCTTCCCCTTCATGCATTGTTATCTGGGCTTCAGTCTCATCCTGTGTTGTGGTGTGTTTGAAATCTCATTACAGGAGACTAATTCCATTTCTGACTGATGCCTTCTAATTCTCTCAGCATGTAATTTCTGGGGAAATTCTCACTTCTTTCTCATCATTCTTTCAATAGTCTGATAATCAGATTAAGAAATATGTGTCGCCTTAGAATACCTTTTCTGCCAGACTTGTTACAATTTCCAATTTTCTGTGTTTTCATCACAGTCTTGAAGTGGAAGAATTCTATTCCCAAAACAAACATAATAAAATGCAAACAAGGACCAAGGTTAGAATACATTTTTTTTTCATGCCAGGTAGCCATACATGGGAGCCATTGTTTGAATGGCTTACAGTTAATTTTCCAAGGGCTATCACAAACTACTCCATCTCATAAATTTGAGACAATTTTATCATAAAAACTTAGATTGGCCTCCAATTTATGATCCTCCTGTGTCACCTTCCCAAATTCTTGGATAACAGGTAAGTACTACCACACCTAGAATGACTTTATTTCAGTTTTGAAAACTGAAATTGCAACCTTGTTAACAATGACATTTATTAGTAATTATAAATTGTTATATTAGGCCAGCAGAATTGCTGGTGGCCTGGAGGGACAGCCATCAGGGCTTGGCGGGAGGTCAGCAGGCCTGGATTGCCTATAGGCCACCCTAGTCTTTTTCCCAGTAATTAAATACACTAAGAACTTTTAATGTTTCAACACTTAGACCTTAGCTGGTCAGACTCTCAACTAGCTAGCTCACCTAAATTAATCCCAGACCACCTAATCCCAACCAGCCATGTGGCTTGCCACACCTTCAAGGCTCACAGAGCTCACTCCTGCTTCTCTGGAGACCTGGTGGGAAGAATTCCTCTATGTGAAACCCAGGATTCTCTTCATGGCTTCAGGAAGTCCCACCTTCCTATACTCTTTCTGCCTAGCTAATTGGCCATCAGAAACTTTTATTAACTAATCAGAGAGTGCCTCAGAAAGAGCAGTAACCAGATTCTAACAATGAAATCAGCCTTTGAGATTAGACTTTCTTCTAACAGAAAACTCCTGTCTACTTTGGGTTCAAACAATATTCTCTGAAGAAGTTGATGATTAACTGATGATTTGTTCTCCATGGTCCCACAATACCAGAGAATGATTATCCTAGTTCTGATCTAATCCCATGTTTAGCAAGGAGTTAATGTCAATAAACACTTGAGAACAAATTTAAGTGACTGTGATCTTTAGGTCAGGCATCTCTAAAGTCAATTCTGCTTGTCCTGTGGCTGGGTAATGATAGGACATTCAAAAATTTTCAGAGTCCTTTTGTCAGAGCTGCACTCCTTTAGAATGCTAACAAACAATCTAGTTATAAGGCTTTACAAAGCACAGGTATCAAATAAAATTAGCAACAAGGCTTACAAAAAAACAACCACCAAGATTAAAGTTATTTTGAAAATTAATAGTCATGCACAGATTTACATGTATTTAACACCTATCAATCTAGAAAGCTTACATAGTTTAAGAGGCATCTATATACAAAACTAACAACAACTAGTGTTGTGACACAAAACTACGTAGAAGCTAGTTTTAAAATGAACTTAAAAATCCTTGGTTTAATAGAATAAATCAGAATGACAATGACAATATTTTAGAAGCCTTTTAAAAGCCTATAAGACTTTAAGGGGTCAGCTTCATACCAAATAGGCAATGAAACTGTCAGGTCCCAAAGAAATTTAGGACAAATGGCTGTCTTGCCTATTAACATATCAAGGCAGAGACACTGGCTACTAGGCTCTCTCAGTATCTGAAGTACCTGTTACAGAGTCCTGGCTTCTTTCAGCACTTCTCACTTTTCTTCTTCATCCTCTGAGTTTCACTTCCCTTCTTCCAACTTCCGATTTCTATAAAAACTTGCCCCTTTGCCCATGTATTCTCTTGTCCTCTTGATTATTCTCTCTCTTGGTTCTCTGCTCTTGGCTGCTGGAGCCTTCTCTTGTCCATCTTTCTTCTCTTCTTCTCTCATTGGTCCCTTCACTCTATCTTCTCTCATGGCCTTGTCTATTCTCCTAGCCATGTTCAATCCACTATCTCTTTGCCCTGGACTCTTCCAGATGCCAATGACTGAATTCTTCCTCATATCTAAATTCTTTCCTCACTCCCTCTGTCCTTTGTTAATCTCAGGGGTGTGAGGACACAGGTCACTGACCCAAATCATGGCTAAATTAACTAGAGCAAGAAATTAATTAAAGCATGCTTTTTAAAAATTTCTGCATACAGGAGATCTCCCCTAAAGGCAGAGTTCAAGATATAAGCACTAGACATGGCTTTTATAGTCAAGGAGTAGATGCTTTCCAAATGGGGAATTTGACAGGCAAATAGGTGGGGTTGCAAAAAAAAAAAAACAAAAACAAAAACAAAAAACAAAAAACAAAAAAAAACATGAGCATAGAAAGTTGGTCATAGCAACTTGAAAATAAAAACATGGTTGCAAGAGGTGATCAAAACAAGGTAGTTATAACAAAATAGGTACAACAACGTGGTCATAATATCCTGTTGAACAAAAGTCATGGTAGCTGTTTCTTGGGACAGGACAGAACTATTTGTAATTAAGGTTACAGATTGGGCATATCAAATCTAGTTTACCTTTACTATAAGATGGCTTTCAAGGCTATGATATGATGAAGGTGCTTCATCACCCTCCATCCCTAAGGTGTAAAAGAAATTAACAGGCCTCCTATGGAGGGTCTGCCTGTGGGTCTCTGATTTTTATTTTCCAAAAGCAGCTTCAGGAAAGCTTAAGCCGTCAAGTTCAAATTTCATATGGACAGACACCAATAGCAACTTTTACTCTTTTTTCTTATATTAAGAGTTTAGCATCTTAATAAGCAGAATCAAAACAGAAAGAAGACAAAACACTGAAGCTTTAAACATACAAAATACTTAGCACAGCCAAGTGTAAGACCAAGTTTTTCAAAATACAAATCTCAGGTCTCCAAGGAAACAGAATTATTTGAATATAATGAAAAAAATTAAAGAAATGCTCAGATGATTTTAAAAAAGAGAAAATACAAATTAAGCTTTAACTAATCCAGTGACTCTAGATTCTAGAGCTAATAGTACCCTCTTGTGATAGGTGTTGTTTTTCATTGTAACAGAGGAGACTAAAATTCATAAGGGACACAAAAGTAAAATTATAACAGAGGTCTTCCTTATTAGACAACAAGTAGCTTTCTTTAGGCAAACATTGATATGCAAACTAATACAACCCTGCCAGGCTCATTCACTCAAGTATCACCATTTGTCACTTTTGACCTGGTGCCTTAACTTTCTGAAACATTCTTCCTGTAGCATGTTAATACAGACAAACAATTCTGCTGGCCCTGAAAAACAATTCTAGGAGAGTTAAGAGCAAATTGTAAACAACTCATCTAAGTATGGGAATTTTTTTCATCTATTTTCCCCATAAAACCTCCTGGGACCACATCTCATTTCAAAAATGGTGGCTGCATATACTTCTACTCTACTTTTCCAAGCAGAGACTGTAATGAAGCTATATTCTCCTTAAATACACTGACTTGTTTGGGTAAAGACTGCAGATAGTAGGACCTCCAGGCACCAATAACGTTTCTGCTTTGTCCCCACCCCTACACTGACCCTCCCACTTCCCCTTCTTACTAAATATTCCTCATGCTTCCTTATGAGCCCTGCTTTCAAATTCCTACCTTAAGCAAACTAAGAATAGGAAACGGCAGCCTTAGCAACATACTTAGATATAAAATACATCATTTACAACATAGTGTATTATTACTTAGCAACAATTTCAATGAAAAACCCATCTTAGCATTTCTGCACATGTACATTTTACATGAATCATGGCAAGTGTATCTCTGTATAGAAGTCAATCTTGAAATTAATCATTTAATTTTATATTTTGAGTTTGTCCAGAAAAAGTAGTTAACATATTTTTGGGCACTTAAAAATATATATGTTTACATTATCTCTCCTAAATTCTGTAATCAAACTTTCTCTCAATCTGAATTATCATAATTAACATTTGATAGCTCAAAACCCAAATAATTTCAAGGTATAAGTTTAAAACAAATATTTCAACTAATTTTAGATAAGCCTGCTACAGGTAAAGTCTAGAAGTTAGTTTCTTTTGCTTAAATTTAAATTTTCTGAAACATGGAATTTTAGTTTTGTAAAATAGACAAAGAAGTAATTGATTTTATATATTCCAGAATGATCCAAAACATTATCATGCACACACAATCTCAATTTTTTAAAGGCATGCCAATCTTGATTATCAGTGCACAGTGAGTTTTCAGATGAAAATCAAAGGCTGAAGTGATCAGAGTTTTCTCCTCAGGAACTCCAAAGATAGAGATTTGGTTTTGAACTATTACTGTCTTAGAAATCATCCTAACTTCATGAAAGATGGATCAGCTGAAAATTTCCTAGGGAGTACCAAGTTAGTAAGGATTTAATATTTTCATTTTTACATAAATCACAACAGATCTTAACACCTTTGTTTCTATAGAGAAATGGTTTAATAGAGTCCCAGTATCTTAAAAGAGCTCCAAATACTTCTTGTCACATGGAAGATACTCCAAATAGCTCAATAGAACTTTAAATTTGGTCAAAAGATCTTATATACTGACAAGGCCAATCCTAGAATCACATTTTCACATATGGCTTTGTCCCTTAAAGATATAGATCATTCTAGAAGGTCAAGCCTTGTCCTGTCAGGTTCCTTCTACACAAATCATAGCAGACAGAAAGCTAACCCAAGACAAAGGAGAGCAAACTTGTCTCCCTGAAGCCCCAGAGTGTAGGAACTACAGAGCCATGTCTCTCTATCTCTGAATCTCTTAAGTCTGAGTCACTGCCTGGTTCCTAATGCTTTCCAGTGCTCACTGCTCTACCACTATGATCACTGTCTTTTTCTACATCGTGATAATGCTCTAATATTTCTCAATAGAAAAATACTAAAAGACAAAGCCTATCACCACATGGCAAACCCTTAAATGGTTCTAAAGGACCTCATAATTGCTTACAAGAGTCCAAAAGACAAGCAGGAAAGCAAAGCTGCTCTGAGAGTCTTCCCAAAGATCAGAGTTTCTTAAGAAGATGAAACAAAGTCCAAATGTTCTATTGCTTCACAAAATAGAGGTAAAGAGCAGGTGCTGCTGCTTAAGGAAAGATAATGTCCCCAGAGTGAGTGACTCAAACAGATGCTGGTAACTTCTGCCTTTCCTCTCTACTCAGGCTCAGTCCACTGTGCATGCAGGATAACCCTAAAGTGAGTTTATCTCCTTCACGGCAACTATTTTTTTTTTTGAACTTGAAGGTTCCAATCTGTTTTTTAAATCAGGCCTAGTCACCTATCCTAAATAACCTAAATAAAAGAGCCAAATTAATAGTGGGAAGCAGAAAAAGGAGTTATAGTCAATGTGGAAACTTTGGGAAGAGAGAGAAATTGAGCACATCCTCCAGGTTCATCTTCTTTCTGGAGTTTTTAGTGTTTGAACTGCAGCATTTATCCTAAAATAGTACACCTAATTGCAGTTCAGTTACTCCCACCTCCCATACATTGTTGACTAGGTTTCTGCTCTAGTATGGTGACACACTATTTAATGCTCTTGGAATCTCTAAATTGGAGGCTTAGTCTCTTCCCTGACTTCATTTGTGAGTTTATTCTTCATTTTAAGAATATTTAAAATATATTATTTTGGATGGTGAGTCCAGCTTTTTATTCATTGTTGGAATGGAATAATGATCATTAATGTTAGATCTCCCGAGTTTTAGATAACATTGAAACTATACCTCACAAATTTTAACAAATGTAAAAAAGGGAGGATGATAAAATTAATAACTTCCGACCTTCAAAGATTTTTATACACAAATTATAAAAGATAGAAAGGGAGGTTAAAAATAGAATTCTTTTTAAACAACAATTTTGAAGAAGTGTATTTTGAGTAGTACACCAATAAATCTTTGAAATCAATGAGGAAATAAATAACACATACATGTAGAACACATAAAGTATGCAATATAATGGCACACTTTACCAAAAAGATCAAGTTTTAAGCATATGAAAAGAATACAATCAAGTCACCAAAGAAATGCAAGCACACATCCATGATAATGCTTCACACACAGCTTGTCACAGAATAAAATGAAACAACTCATTGGATACATTTATTAAAAGTTAAATATATCTAAGATATATCACTCTGTCATTTTTCTCCCAAGTTAGGTATTCAAGATCATTAGAAGCACATATCTTTATAGAGGTTTGAACAGGGATATATCTTGTGTTAGGTAACTTCTTAGAGATTGGTGGGGTTGCAGAGCATTGGGACTGTACTTCATCCTTCATAGTACTGTGTACTATAAAGGGCAGAGTAATTGGATATCAATAAATAATCAAAATATTGTCACTCATGAAATTCTGAGTAACATGGTGTCCTGTGTTGTGAAAAGAATATTGTTGAAATTATGATTTGAACCATGTTGGTATGTACTTTGAGAGCTGTGGGTGTGACTCTCTGCCTAGATTCTGAAGTACAGGGTTATGTGAATGCTGTTTCCCCAGTTCATTCTCTGTGTGTCCAAAAGTCAGCACATAGGGTCAAAAGTTATTTTAAGATTCAAGACTAAGGATACTGAGCATTTCTTCAAGTGTCTCTCAGCCATTAGGGATTCCTCCTTTGTGAATTCTCTGTTTAGCTCTGTTCCCCATGTTTTGATTGGATTATTTGGTTTCTTGGCATTTAATTTCTTGAGTTCTTTGTAGATTTTGGATATTAGCCCTCTGTCAGATGTGGGGTTGGTGAAGATTTTTTTTTACCCCATCTGTAGCCTGCTGTTTTGTTCGAATGACAGTGTCTTTTGCTTTACAGAAGATTTTAAGTTTCATGAAGTCCCATTTATTGATTGTTGGTTTAGATCCTGAGCTGTTGGTGTTCTGTTCAGGAAGCTGTCACCTGTGCCAATGAGTTCGATGCTTTTCCCTACTTTCTCTTCTAGTGGATTTAGTGTGTCCGGCCTTATGTTAGGTCTTTGATCCACTTGAGATTAAGTTTTGTACAAGATGATAAGAATGGGTCTAATTTCATATTTTTACATGTCTACATCCAGTTGGACCATCACCATTTGTTGAAGATGCTGTCCTTTTTCCATTGTACGGTTTTGGCTTCTTTGTCAAAAATTAAGTGACCATAGGTGTGTGGGTTCATATCTGGGTCTTCAATTTGATTCCATTGATCCACTGGTCTGTTTCTATACCAGTAATTACTATTGCTCTATAGTACAGCTTGAAATCTGGGATGGTGATACCTCCAGATGTTTTCTTTATTGTACAGGATTGATTTAGCTATTCTGCATTTTTAAAATTCCATATGAAGTTAAGAATTGCTTTTTCCAGGTCTATAAAGAATTGGTATTTTGATAGGAATTGCATTGAATCTGTATATTGCTTTTGGTAGGAAGGCCATTTTTTTTATGTTGATCCTACCTATCCTTGAGCATGGCATCCTTAATCATCAGAGAAATGCAACTCAAGACAACTCTGAGATTCCATCTCACACCTGTCAGAATGGCTAAGATCAAAAGCTCAAATGACAGCACATGATGGTGAGTTTGTAGAAAGGGGAACCCTCCTCCATTGCTGGTGGGAATGCAGGCTTGTGCAACCACTATGGAGGTCAGTCTGGCGATATCTTAGAAAACTTGGAATAGCTCTGCCTCGGGACCCAGCCATACCACTTCTGGGTATACATCCAAATGATTCCTCACTGAATCACAAAGAAGTTTCCTCATTTATGTTCATAGAAGCCTTATTTGTAATAGCTGAAACTGGCTATAACCCAGATGTCCCTCAGCCGAAGAATGGATTAAAAAACTGTGGTACATCTACACGATGGAATACTACTCAGCTACCAGAAACAATGAAATCCTGCAATTTGCAGCCAAATGGATGAAACTAGAGAAGCTCATCCTGAGTGAGCTAACCCAGACTCAGAAGGATGTGCATGGCATCTATTCACTTATAGTTGGATTTTAGACATATAGTACATGATAACTATACTACAACCAATGCACCAAAGGGAACATGAACATTGACTTTTTTTCCTGTCAATGAGACACTTTGCTCTAATGGTACTGCCTTGTGGGCCCCTAGTGTATGAGGAGCCTCTTGGCCTTCATATGACTGCTGTACTGGGGCAGGGGAATGTTATGTAGGGACACTCCACTCCAGAGGAGTGGGATGGAAGGGATAGGGGGTAGAGGGTGGGAGGACGGGCCTGGGAGGGGTAGAAAGAGGACACTGTGATGGAGATGTAACCTGAATTAATAAATAAATATTAAAAAAAGATTGAAGACTTAGAATATTTGCTGATAGGTTTCCTTTATATCTTTTTTATTATTTCTCCCTTTTGTTATGACACTGTCTATTGATTTCTGTGCCACTTTTCTGTCTTGGAATATAACATTAATTTTGTATATTCATAGTAAAATAATTCACATATGTATGACTTCAGAAGATTAAAAATGTAAGTTCAGACTTCAGAATTGAGTTGGCACTGGAACAAGTTAGACTTTTTGAAAGATTGGGTTAGAAAAATATTGATTATATATGAAAAATGTGATCAAGAAATATGTTCCAATATAAACCTCTTGACTACACTCATGCTCATACACATATGTTCCATGTATATGCCTATACAGATGAGACCACACAAACACACACACAGGCATGCTCACATACACACACACACACACACACACACACACACACACATTAAAAAAAACCAAAGATAAAGCGAAGAAACTATAATGATCTGTTTATGAAAAAGCAAACTTCTTTAGGTGTCAAGGACAGCGGCAACTTGCTCTTAGATTTTTCAGTCCTCCAGACTTATGAAAAAAACATTCACATATTTTGAGCTACAATATTTATGCGACTTTTGTTATAGCAGCCTAAACAATCTAAGATATTTCTGAAACAAAATCACCAAGGCTAGAGGACATGATTTTTTGCATCCTGTAGTACTTTAAAGCGGGCAATTATGTTGATTTCTATAGCTTGTTTCAGATGTAAGCAAAATCCATTCTTCTTAACTCATTCAGAGGTCAGCCACATCCTAATAGTTATAGTAAATATATTTCAGAATCCAAGAGAAAGAGGAAAAAGAAGATGAGAAGGAAGAAAAAGAAAAGAAAAAAGGGAAAGCTCTACTTATTCTTATAAATATACGTGAAATACTCACTTTATTCTATTTTCTATCACTATCAAAACACCAACTTTCCTTCTTTCCTTCCTTCCTTCCTTATCCACACCCTTATTTCCTTTTATTGTATTATTGCAGAAGTTAGAACTTGTAGCACAATGCTGCAAGTGATATACACAAAGGAAGTTTATGTTCACATTTCTAGAAGTTTGTTAGCATTACAGTGGTACCTGCATGGTTTCTGCTGATTTCCTTATTTTGTATGTAGAAGAAAAATAAAACATGTATGGAAGAGAGGCATATACATGAGGAATACCAAGGTAGGATACCAGGCTTACTTTTAATAAGATACACCCTAAACCAACAGCAATCATCTAGTTCTGCAGTAGTGAGAATTTATTGAAATGGGATTGTAGCTCAACCGTAGAACACTTGCACAAGATGGGAGGTTGTGAGCTCAATCTCTATCACATAAACAAGCTAAAGATAAAAATTAGGTGATTATATCAATTCATGTAAAAAATACATAATTTTATAAAACAAAGTACTTATTCAAATTACTTATGAGAAGATAGACACACTCCCAATAATATGAGGCTGCTGATTTACACTAATCTAATTCTTTGCAGCATTGTGCTACAAGTTCTTGCTATTATAATAATACAATAAAAGGAAATAAAAAGGGTATGGATGGGGTAGGGAGAAAGGAAAGGAAAACTGTACACAGATAATAAAATCATCTGTAAATAAATATCTAAAGCAGTTGAAGAATTAATCCAAGAATAACTGATTATAGTAACATGACACAATATAGATTAGGATAAAAACATCAATTTTCATTCTTGTATGTCAACAATAAACAGATGGAAATTAAAAATGAAATGAGTGTTTAAGTCACAAAACATTGGGTGCTACTAAGTGAAGAAGCCAGTGTAGAAAGGAATGTGCTGCATGAGGTTACTTATATGACATTCTCTAAAAGGCAAACAATAAAAATTCAATTAGTGATAATAGGGCAGATATTGGAAAGAATACATGGAGAAACCTGTAGAACCCCATCAATTTCCTTTCTCTCTTCCTGCCCTCTCACCATCTGATCCCCACTCTTGTTCTCCTCTTTTCATCCTCTTCCACCCAGTTCCTTCTCTCCATCCTTTTCCAATATTTGTTTTATATTCCCTTCTGAGTAAGATTCAAGCCTTTTCCCTTGGGCCCTTCTTGAACTTAACTTCTTTGAGTCTGTGGATTGAAGCATGGTTATCCTGTACTATATAGCTAATATCCACTTATAAGTGAGTGCAAACCATGTGCATCTTTATGGGTCTGGATTACCTCACTCAGGATGATATTTTCTAATTGCATCCATTTGCCTGAAAAATTTCATGATTTCCTTGTTTAGTTCTTTTATTTCCTTGAATACTTTACTTCTGGGTATTTTATTTTCATACAATACAAATCAAAATCAACAGCAAGGGAAACTACAGGACACACATGAGTTCATAGAGCTTGTACAATAAATGGTCAAATAATGACTCAATAATCAAGGAAACCAAAGGTGAATTTAAAAAATTATTAGAATTTAATGGAAATAAAAAAATACTAGAACCTGTAGAGTACAATGAAAGCAATTCTAAGAGGGAAGTTGATAGCTTCCCTTTGATGCCACTGAAAAAATCATCAAAATCTCAAATAACTTAATGATGCACTTAAAATCAGTAGAAAAACAAAGAATACCCCAAATTACCAGATAGAAAGAAATAGTAAAATTGGTACAGACATCAATGAAAAGGAAACATAAAAAATCATAGCAAGAATCACTGAAAGAGAAGATTGGTTAGTTGAAGAAATTAACAGATTGGTTGGTTCCCAGCAAAAATAAGCAAAAGAATGAAAAAAATCCACAATGTAATAAGATTGAAATGAAAACTGACACATTAAAATACCAGTGACAGCTCTGAAAGAAAATAATCTGTATTCTCAGAAATGATCCTTCAAGTTTCTATCTGGTACTAAGTAATAAGCCATTAAAACATAGTATGATGTGGGTAACTATGTGAATTTTAGAAAAGCTGGCTTGGGAGAACTTTTCCCAGGCTGGTAATGGCTGGCTTGCTTGACAGACCTCACATTCTCTATACAATGACAGTATGTTCTGATAACATGCTTCCTTGAGCCCTTTGATGTAAATTGTTTTTCCATGCCAAGTTCTTTGTTTCTTAGGTTACTGAGTTTTCTGAGAACAGAAGGAAAGATTTCAAAAAAGTATGTCGCTGATTGATTGCTAATTGTACTCTAAAGATCAGACTGCTCTGCCTTTGTGATTTTGTTGCTATGGAAACTGAATCAAACACCTCTGTAATGAACATACCCTGTTTGCTGGACTTATAAAAACTACTGCAAAATAAACTTAGCTGCTGTTGTTGCAAGAGTTAATGGCAGTCCTCCTGATCCCATGCTGTGTTATTAATTTCTTAATTCTTTTCTCAGATTTTACTTCTTAAATTTTTCTCAATCAATCCTCATGTCCCTGGTCAACATCCCACAATCCTACTAGCAGGCTCCGGGAGTAAGAGAAACAGTAAATGGACTCAGTGGGCTGCATTTATATATTTATGTGTTCGTATACATATGTAACAATAATAATTAAAGAAAGCAATAGAGATAGTATGTGGAACTAGTGGGGCTTAGAGTTAAGGAAAGGGGAACAGTAGGAGGGGATGGCAGAATATTTAGTAGGAAATTGAAGATGTATATTATGTACAATTAATAAATGATAATAAAAATGAATAAACAGTGGAGACATATCTTTAAATTGAAGGAAGTGGAAAAATAATGTGGCATCTTAAAATTCTAATCTAAGGAGTTGTCTTTAAAAACCCAAGATGAAACAGATCTAGTATCTAGTAAAACTATGTAAGAAGTAACAGCCCTTCATCTTGAAATAGTCATGTAAAAATCTCTTGATTTGAACATGATATGTTTGTTGTTGTTCCAGATCCAGTGGTGTCTAAGATATTAGTAAAATCAATAAATAAGTTAACATATTATATAACAAAACAACAACATAACAATAAGATACTGGCATTATTTGAACCAGTTACTGTCTAGTTTATTAAAGTAAATAAAACAAAAATCAACACATGAAAATAGGTTCATCCTTGCCAGGTGTGGTGGCAAATGCCTTTAATCCCAGCACTCAGGAAGCAGAGGCAGGTGGATCTCTGTGAGTTCAAGGCTAGCCTGGTTTGCAAAGTGAGTCCAGGACAGCCAGGGATACACAGAGAAACCCTGTCTCAAAAAACCAAAAAACAAAAACGAAAAAGAAAAAAAGCAAGAAAAAAAATAGGTTCATCTAAAAATCACAAAAATCAAGAATTTTAATTTCAGTCATACATGCTGGATATTTACTGTATATATTACACAGTGCTAGGTAACATCAAGAAATTAGTTTAAGTCCTATTTGATATTGAGTCAAACAAGAAAATTAACAACTGTAAAGTTCAAGAGCCTCTAAAGTAAGATGTACTGTTTAGTCTTGGCTTTTGGTTATTGATAGAAATAAATGAAATAAATGAGAGGTAATGAAAAAACTTTGCCACTATAGTGAAATAGAATATCAATTTAAGGGAAAAAAACTCAATATACTAGGATGCAGGATAAAGATCTGTAGGAAGCGTTGGGGATGAAATTATAGTATACCTATCTGAAATACACATGTGTGTAGTACATATGATTTGATCTTGTAGTGTTATGCTGCTCTATATTTTGCATGGAAAGTAGCAATCCAACAATTAAAATGTAAGCAGTGTTACATTATGTAACCTGATTTTTACAAGAAAAAGGAAACAGAAAAATTTCCAAGTCACATACATTTTAGTTTCAGGTAGAACAAAGGTATTTTCGAGGCAAACTCTATTTTGTTCAGATAAAGAAATCAAGGTTCTTACAAACTTAATGAGATTTTTTTTCATGTTTTTCTGCTAACCAGGTGCAGAATTGAACTGAATTCCAGGTCTCTAATTAAATGTCCAGAGTTATTTGGAGGTTCCAAATGACTACACCTTAGGAAGATTGCTGCGAAATGCCAGGTCTTGGCACTGCTTTTTCCTAGCCACCATCCCCCTCCAAAGACTTTTGTCTTTAGTGTTCATTAATTTGAAGTTTTTGAGATTTCCTTGTTTGACACATGCTTTGCTATTAGGGAAAGCTCTTAGTATGTATGTATCTTTTAAAATCTAGATGTGATGAAAAACATAGTGAGTCCTTCTATCTATGTCCCAACCCAAGTGTGGAGTTCAGTTAAAGAAAAGCTGTGCAATTGTGCAATAATAAACAGAAGGATGTGCTAAAAAGGTCGATGACTTTAATGTTATTTGGGCTTGTCCATGAAGGAACTTTAACACATGGGATTTAAATGAAAAATTTCCCATCTTCATGCAAAATGCAACAACATTAATTACAGAGAAAAGCCTATTCATATCTTATTTCAGGAGGAGGTAGGTTATTTTTCATCCTGAATATACTGATTGTTATTCAATAACCTAGCTGGAATTTATCCGTAACTGCATTTATCAACTAAGAGAGTTGCTTAGAAAATAAGTTTATAAGGTTAATTACCAGAACATTATGTGGAATACAAAGAATGCAATGGCAGTGAAAATGTTGCTCTGGGGGGGAATTATTTCAAAGGGATCAGCTCTGATTAATCGTGACACTGTATTCCTTAATTAGGAATGGCTCCTGTTCCAAATATGTGCTCCTTGTGCAAAGAACACACCAAAATTCAGGATTCTTCAACTTACTTTTTCAACTATAAATTCTTAAGGTTAGTTTGTTTCATTGATGAAAATTTATAATAGATTATTATTTTAAATTATTAAAGAAGGGATTTTCTTTTTCTTTTTTATTTGTTTGTTTAATTATTTTGTTTATTTATTACTTCAAGTCACTTCTCCATCACAGTGCTCCTTTCTACCCCTCCCGGCCGGTTCCACCCTCCCACCCTCCCCTCCCTCTCCCACCATCCCCTTCCTCCGATGTGGAGTGTCCCTATATATTAGCCCCTCTCAGTTCAATAGTCACATGAGGGCTAAGAGCTGCCTCTTGTACTGGGGGCTTACAGGGTAACACCCCTAGGGCAAATTGTCCCAATAATAGATAGCAAAGCCTATGTTCCTGATCCTTTTGGTGTGTTGGTTGTAGGATAGTGATCCTGTACTATATGACTAAAATCCAATTTTAAGTGAGTAGCTGCCATGTGCATCTTTCTGAGTCTAGGTTAGCTCACTCAGGATGAACTTTTCTTGTTCATCCATTTGGCTGCAAATTGCATGGTTTCCTTGTTTCTGATAGCTGAATAGTATTCCACTGTGTAAATGTACTACAATGTTTTTTTTTTTTAATCCATTTGTCCGTTGAGGGACATCTGAGTTGTTTCCAGTTTCTAGCTATTACAAATAAGGATGCTATGAACATAGATGAGGATATGTCTTTGTGGTTTGTTGAGAAATCGTTTGGGTGGATACCTAGAAGTGGTATGATTGGGTTTTAAGGTAGGGTTAGTCTAAGATTTCTAAGATATTGCCGGACTGATTTCCATAGTGATTGTACAGCCTGCACTCCCACCAGCAATGGAGGAGTGTTTCCCTTTCTTCACAACCTTGCCAGCTTGTGCTGTCATTTGAGTTTTTGATCTTAGCCATTCTGACAGATATGAGATGGAATCTCAGAGTTGTCTTGAGTTGAATTTCTCTGATGATTAAGGATGTTGAGCATTTCTTCAAATGTCTTACTGCCATTAGAGATTCCTTTTTTGTGAATTATTGGTTTAGCTCTGTTTCCCATTTTTTGATTGGATTATTTTTTTTGGTGTTTAATTTCTTGAGTTCTTTATAAATTATAGTTATTAGCCCTCTGTTGGAAGTAGGGTTGGTAAAGATCTTTTCCCAATCTGTAGGTTACCATTTTGTGTCCTTTGCCTTACAGAAGCTTGTCAGTTTCATGAGGTCGTATTTATTGATTGTTGTTCTTAGAGCCTGAGCTATTGGTGTTCTATTCAGGAAGTTGTCTCCTGTGCCAATGAGTTCGAGACTTTTCCCCACTTTGAATTCTATTAGATTTAGTTAGTTGGGAAAGAAGGGATTTTCTATCAATATAAGTGGAGTTTCAACAGAAATGTACCTATTTGTTTTTCTGAATGTGCATGTATGTGTAAGTGGATCATTTTTTAAATTTCTTTTTTAAATCTTAAATAGTTTTTATTATTTTCATGTTTTGCTTTCATGTCTATACACCACTTTCTTTCAGTGCCCATTGATGACAGAAGAAGGCACCATATCCCTTGGAACTGGAGTCATAACTGATTGTGATCCAACATAAACTTTCTGGGAATTAAACCTAGGTATTCTGCAAGAGCCCCAATGTTCTTACCAACTGCACCATCTCTCCATCCCTATTGTGCATTTAATTTTGTGACAATGCCAGACTGCTTAAGTCTCCTTTTAATAATATTGATTCATTAGGTATGGGTGTTTTCCCCTACCATTTAAATAAGTTTCATTGCATCTTGAAGACAATAAAATGAAAAATGGAAGACTGAAAAGAAGTGGCTGTGCACATAACAACACTCAATTTCCAGGCTCTCTATTCCTGCAAGCTATAATCTGCATTTGCATATGTTTATATTTTGGAAAGTGAATTCATTGAAAACAAAGACAAGTATTTCTTTTTGACATTTCTAGATTCAAAAAGAAATGGAAGAATTATTTGATGATTGCATTCCACAACATTTTGAGCAAAATAAACCCTGTCCATTCCTGTTACCTCTGTTATCACTGTTCCCCATGTTCACTTTGTCCCCACCATAGCACTTACCTTCTGTTCCTGAGACTTCCAATCTTGTGTTTGGTGTTGGTTTTAGACTATTGTCTGGGTATTCCTCTACTGGAACATTCTCTTTGGATTTTGCTTCTCACTTCTGTTGTCATTCATCCTTTTTCATGAAGTTTTCTGAGACAGGTGTTCATAATCTAACATTTAAGCCAATTTTTCATTGCTATCCATACTTTCTTACTCTTCACAGTTACTCTTTCAGTTCTTAAAGAAATATAAGAAGGAAAATTTCATTATATTTCTTTTTACAGGATTATAGTTTGCCTTCTCTCTCTGCAAAGTAAAGAGTTTGGTAACCTATGGATGTACCATATCCCCATTATTTTAAATAGCAGTATTTAAAAAAATATTGGTAATTTGAAGAACACAGGGAATGCTTTATTAGGAATTAAAAGGATGTTCTACGTTTAAGATTTTTTTATGTTGGCAATGCAAGTTAGGTTGGAAACTGAATGAGGCTTAGAACTTTAAACTCATCAAGATAGATAGATAATAGAATATTATTGTTAAATGCCAAATACATATGGACTGGACATTGGGAATGTATATCTTATAATTTTCATAATTTTTGCCTAATTGTTCTTATTGTTTTGTATTGTATTTATTGTAATAAGAAAAAGAGGCTTTTATTGGACTGAAAGTGGGAGATGTTGGAGGGAAAAAAGATATACCTTAAATAAAAAAAAAAAAAATGACGGTAGAAGGGAGAGGGAAAAGAGGGGAAGAGAGTGGGACTGGGAGGGACAGGGAGGGAGGGGGATGTGATTGAGATGTAAATTAAAAAAATAAATGCTGGAAAAATTTCCATAATTCATTTCTGCTCTAAATTGGTGATCAAAACCTCAAAAAGTCTTTAGAGATCGGGTACATAGCATGTGTAAGATAAAGGCTATATTTAACAATGAGTGAGGATTAGTAAAGGCTTTAAAATACTGTTGATCCACTACCTCATCTTAATACAATACATACTAGCCCTTGTTACGATTAACTGTGCTCCAAAAACGTAAGATTTTATGAGTAACCTTCAAATTTTATTGCTTCCTTTATATAGCTTTCTCCCATTTTGTTCCATGGCTACAATAAAACACAATGACAAAAATCTACTTGGAGAGGAAAGTATTTATTAGGATTTTATTTCCAAGTCGTACTCCATCATTGTGGGAAGTTAGGACAGGAACCTGAAACTGAATCCTTGCCTGAATACTGTTAGCTGACTTACTTGCAAGGTTCAGTTACTAGGAGGCTTTTATTTAATTAGCCTTTTTATACAGTCCAGGATCATGGTGCTGGCCACAGTTGGCTGGACCGTCCTAAAGCAATTAATAAAACAGTCTATCTTAGTTAACATTAACAATGAATTTGACACAACTTAGGATGATTTGAAAAATACCTCAATTACATATTTCTCTTTATCAGGTTGATCTTTGGAAGTGTCTTATGGATTGTCTTAATTGTCTTAATTGATATAAGAGGGCTCAGGTACTATAGGTAGTCCTTAGAATGGATAAAAAAGTGTCAGAGTGTTTTATCACAGCAAGAGATAAACTAGAACACAGTCCCACAAATACACGAACAGACTAATCTGATAATAAGCAATGTATCAATAGAGAATTTCTTCTCAGATGACTTTAACCTCTCTGTAATATTGGAACACAGTCAAAAAATAATGCAAAATAAACAATGTCTTGGAGAGCTGTGAAACGGGCTCCAGCAGAATAAAAAGTCAGAAAGTCTTTTACCTCAATTGCATTTTGTTCCCTGGATTGTTCTTTAACATGATTTTGTGCCTCTGACAAATATTTGTATTTAATATATGACATTTATTTTTGTTAGATGTTAGAACATAGTTATAGAAGTCAGTCTGGTGAAAGGGTATGCTGAGTGCTGTCCTCAATGTACCCTGAATCTGGGTATAGTCTTCTGCCTTGCTTTCATGCTTTCCCAGATAGAATCCATAGCATGTGACAGAAAATTCTGTTCAAGTTGGTCTGTCCTGAGAAAGTTCTGGGAAAGGGCAGTTCTGTTAATATTTATTATGTGCTCACTGGTGCTTATTTACATGTTTTTCTGAACTCACGTAACCTTCCTTGGATCATTGCTTTCTTTGTTACATTTATGTATAAAAGCACACTGAAATTGAGGTAAGGTTGTCTGCGGGATTAGACTATACTCTGTCCTATTCTTTGAGGTCTTCAAATCCCAGGTCTTGCAAACAGATCTGCACAGCTTGACAAAAGCCAAAACTCTAACTGAGAATCAAGGATGACCAGAACACATTCTAACTGAAATAAAAAAAAAAAAAAAGATTCTGTGCTATATATATTGCATGGGCACCTTTTTGGTATCTCTGCTATAAAATTAAATGTGACAGTAACAGAAGTTCAAAACATTCAAGACAAGTTTGGTACAACATCATCTTAAATAAGGTATGTAGCAGGTATTTACATATAAATGTAGTTGTAATGAAAGCTCCAGAATAGCAGTGATCTGAATAAAATAGAAATAGTAAGATACAGTGTCTAGTATGCCTCAACTTAGTTACTTAAACTACTTTTTTCATAGAAAGTTTCATATATATATATATCTCCACTGTTTTCCTGGTCTTAAACTCCATACTATCTCTTATTCCTCTCAGAATGCCCAGTATGTTTCCCTTTCACCTCACCTTTTCGACTTCATGGCCTATTTAATTCTCTATTAACCTATTGAGACCAATTAGTGCTGACTTTATGCAAATGTGTGGATCATCTATGGAGGAATGAGCAAACTACCAATGACCACCTTAAAGAATAATGACTCTACCTTCCTCAAAAACTGTGAAATGCCATTAACACCTCAGGTAGGCTAAAGATATCAAGAATCTTTCCTTTCTCTCTCCTAGTTTGAGCTGATCTGATCTCTCCCTATGGTATCCTATTGTAACAGTAAATTTCTATTTATCATATATTTATTAGTTCTCAACAATTACCTAACAATTGCCTATAAAGTTTCTAAATCCTAAATTCCGACCCTAACTCTAAAATCTAATCTATAACACCCTAATACCTATAATACTAACATTTAACACTAACCTAAGGTTTCTCAAAAGGATATTTTCCTCTGGTCGTGGATCCTTATGGATGGCTCATCTTCATCCAATCTTTCTGTCTTAAAGTTTCTGAATTTCATTTGTCAGATCTTAAGAAATTTTATAGAGTCCAATTATTTACAAGATGAAAAGTTTCCTAGCCTCACCATTCAGATGCTTTAGGCCTGCAAGGGTCTCGCTTCAATGCTCTGTCCAATATGAAGCCTGTGAGCTTCGAGGGGAGACAACTCCCCACCTAGATGAGCTAGAATACCAGGGAAAATCTGTCCCCAGACCTGCAACAGGTCGGTAAGTCTCCCTGTAAGAGTGTGATGCAAGTTTCTCTGCCAGATGAAGAAGATAGTGAATGAAACAGGAGGAGGAGAGTGCTCTGTCCATGTGAATCTTGAATTAAATATCTTTATCTGTTGTAATGAATCGGCAGTATGATTTTTGGCAGAAGCTTTTGGTCGCCTCCAAGTCATGCCCCTGGGCAATGTGTCCCTGCATAGCTTTTCTTGCAGAGGGCTAAGGAACAGCAGAGGCCCAGAGACCACGATCTGTTGCCATGGTTACTGTCAAGTGCCTCAGGCATGCTTCCCACAGGTCATCTGTCCTTGTCGGGTTCCCATGGACATGCCAAGTCCAACGTAAATCTTTTACCTTAAAGTCCAGGCTTTTGCTATTCCAACATCTCTATGCTATTAAATGCTATCACTAACCCTACCATATCCTATAGTATCTTATTGTGTTGTGTCTTGCTATCTTAACATTTTAACTTGTCTTAACAAGTGATACGGCACTGTGAGCTCACCTGTAGCTATGTCAAGCCCAGAAACTAGCTTTTCATGGAACTCCCAATGTTTGGTCTCTTATGGTCCTTCACACACCTCCCCCTCCATTCCACTCCCTACTGTTTACCTCTTCTGTGACCATGCACTCACAGGTGATTATCCTCAGCACTTTAAAAAGTTATAGGGCTATGCATTGACCACAACTCTCTGTACTAAGAAGATTCTCTGACTAAGATTTGGAGCAGCACAAATCTACTGATCTAAATATGGAGAAAGGAGTCTGACAACATGACCATTTAACAAAGCAACATCAATCCTAGGGCTTTGCTAGCCATTAAAAAAAACCCAAAAAACCAAAAAAACAAAACAAAAAAAAAACATATTTATGGTACCAGGCATAAAATTCCCTCCTCTGGAGCTGGCCTTAAACATAATTAAGAGACTGAATGGTTACTTTCAATTTATGCATGTAAACAGCCTTACCCCCATTGCATAAGTAGACACATCTTGCCTGGCAGAAAAATATTGTATCATTCAGGTCCAGCTCTATGTAAGACCGTTCTAATCTTTTCATCCCCAGTAGCCTGAAGAAATTCCTGGTCAGATCAGGATGGCTATCTTTGAAGTGTGTGGCATATCCAGGAATAGGTTCTTACCATCTGGTTATTGTGAGCAATAAAGAGCAATGGTAATAGTTCATATTGTTTTGGGTTTCGCTGAAACTTCCCTGACCAATTCTATAGGGAGGTACAGTAGTCCCATGCCTAGCTATGAGACTTTATAGAAAATCTTCTTGGATATGTTCACCCTTGTGCGATACTTCTCATGTTACTTTACTTTTTAAGAAGCATATTTCCATTAGCTTACAGCCTCATGTACTTTATAGGGCTTCATGGATCCTTAGCTTGGGGTAATCTATGCTATGCCCCTCCTACTTTTGGCCCCACTTAAACCATAGCTCCCATTATTCTCCCTCCCAATTCTACCATATCCCATAGGTTCTACCACCACCTCTGATCATATTTTTAAAAATTGGTTCCCAACTTTCTCTTGGACACTTAATTTTGGTGTCTCTTCCACTGTCCTTGATTTCTTCATTCCTGTAACTCAGCTACTTGCTTGAACCCTCTGTCCCAAATATCTCCATCTCTATATTTACTTATCTTTTAATTTACTATCCCACTTCTCTAAATGTATCCCCTTGTGTATGGCCCCTTTCTAGTTTCCTTGTTATCATATGTGGCTGAATATACAAAACAACATACTTGAAGTTAGTATACACACATATGAGAGAAAATATGTGGTATTTAGTGACTGGGAGCTTGAGTAAACTAACTCAGTATATTTTTTTCCAACTCTGTTTACTTGCAAATGTAATGATTATGTACAGCTGACTACTATTACATGTCTGTATTCATTACTGCCCAATTCACAATAGCCAGGAAATGGAATAAAGCTATAGGTTTTTAATATATATTTTTTTATTATGTTACGGTATAATCCCTTAATCTCCTCCCCCTTTATGACTGTTATGTGATGTTGGACTTTGTCAAAGGTCTTTTCTGTGTCTAATAAGATAACCATGTAAATTTTAAGTTTAAGTCTATTCATAAAATTGATAATAGTTATTGATTTGTACAAGTTGAAACTTCCCTGCTTCTGTTTAATGAGAATAACTTGGTGGTTTGTAGTTAGGGTTACTACTATTGCCGTGATGAAATGCCATGACAAAAGCAAGTTGAAGAAGAAAGAGTATATTTGACCTATTTTTTCACAGTACTGTTTATCATTAAAGGGAGTTAAGATAGAAACTCAAATAGGGCAGGAACCTAGAGTCAGGATCTGATGCTGTTGGACCCTGTGGATCCCCTGAGGTCCTGATGCCTTGAGACCACCAGAGACCGAGGTTTGTTGCAAAATGCAAGAGGATTTTATTGAGCTGACACACTGGGGTTCGACTGCCTTCAGGAAGGAGTGAACCCTGAACCACAGTTACAGGCAGCTTTTAAGCACAAAAACAGCAAACAGGTGGGGATAGGGAAACAAAGGAGGAACATTTCAGTCAGCTTTGTAAACTTAACCTTTAGCTTGCTAGGGTGGGACCACTGTCTTTAGTTAGGTAATTCCGGACCGAGTTCTATGGAATGTCCCCAGGGGTCATAAGGTCAGGTTCTCATGAACAGAGAAAAAGGCCTTCCTGGGGAGGGGTAGTGGTATTTTTCCACAGAGTCACATTGCGGAGGCCATGGATGGGTGCTGTTTATACGTTTATTTGTAACAGTAAATTTTTATTTAGCACACATATATTTATTAATATTTAACAATTACCTAGCAATTGTCTATAAAATTCCTAAATCCTAAACCCAAACCCTAACTCTGAAACCTAGAACCTAAAACTTCTTAGTACCTATAATACAAGCATTTAACATTAACCTAAGGTTTCTCAAAAGGATATTTTTCTCTGAGCATGGGTCCTAATGGATGGCTGGTCTTCATACAATTTTTCAGTTTTAAAGTCTCTTAAAATCTCTGAATTTCGTTTGTGGCCTTGGTGGTCTTAAGACCAATTAACATATGAAAGCTTCCCAGGTGGCTCACCTATTCAGACGCTTATGGCCTGCAAAGGTTGAAGTCCTGGAGCTCTGAGTCCAAGCACTCCTAAATCTCAGGGAGAATCCATCTTCTCTCCAGACCTGAAACAGGTCAATATCAGAGGGTGAAACTTACTGATGAGATTGTGATGCTTGTTTTTCCACCAGTCAAGGAAAATGTTGAGTGAGTCAGGAACAGGAGAGAGAGGGAGCCAGCCGTCTACATGAATCCTGCATTATATATCTTCACCTGTTGGCAGAAGCTTTTGTGTACTTTCCAAGTTATGTCCCTGGGCTCAGTCTTTTTCAAAAAAGCTTTTTGCAGAAGGGCGTGAATTCACAGGTGGTCTGCAGATGTGGGCAGGTGCCTCAGGGCATGTCATTCAGATGCTTTTCGCAGAGACCTGTGAAATGACAGACGACCTGGAGGGCAGGCACCTCAGGGGGCATCACGATCCTGGTCCTTGGTGAGTTCTCAAGGACATGTCACTTCAGAAGTAAGTCTTTTATCTTAAAGTCCAGCCTTATTCCAAGTTCCCTATGCTATTATATGCTAACACTATGGCTTTCTCAGCCTGCACTTTTATAGCATCCAGGACTACCATCCCAGGGATGGCATCATCCACAATGGTCGTGGCCTTCCTTCATCAATCACTAGTTAGCAAAACAGCTTACAGCCTAATCTTATGAAGAAATTTTCTCAATTAAGGTTCCCTCCTTTCAGATAACTCTAGCTTATGTCAAGTTGACATAAAACTTCCTTTGTCAGTGGTGATGAAATATCTCTGACCTGGATAGTTTCTTTCCCTTTCAGTGAAAGTCTCTTGAAGAACTTGTTCACAATTTCTAAGCTATCACTCTATCTCAGGCTCGCAAAACAAAATAACAACTGTCTTCCTCACTCTGAACCCTCAACTCTCTTAGAAGAAAAATACCCCATCGGACATACACTGGGGCCTTTGGAGGGCCTAAAACAAATACAGGTTACATTTTCTGTGCTTAAATTCAAAGAAATAAAAAAGAACCTAGAAATTGAAATCCTGGCCAGTATGTCCAAACCTTTAAGCAATTACAATTACTATTTACCTAGAGCCTAGGGATAAAACAAGATAAAACTTTAATAGTCCACCAAGAAGTCTGTGCTAGTTAGTTTTTGTCATGTTCTTTTGATGAATATGAAGTGAAGTTCCTTATCTCTCATGGCTAGCTTTGTTTTGAAGCTGCTTCCCTTAACATTAGAGTAGCTACTTTTGCATGTTTCTTGGTTCCAATTGCTTGAAGTAACATTTACCTTTACTTGTGATAGATTCATCCTTTACCCTTGCATAGTTTCTGTTGTTGGTTTGGGTTTTTTCTTCTTTTTGTATTCAATCAACTAGTCTGTATCTTTTTTATTGGTGAATAAAAAGTTAATATTATGTGTCACTGTTGAAAACTGCTTATTAATTGCTGTTTAACACAATGGAAGTGAGTAAAGTTCTTCTTGTTACATTATTTAAAAACGTGTGTGTGTGTGTGTGTGTGTGTGTGTGTTACCTGATGATGAGATAAAAAACTGAGGAAGAAGAACAAAGGCACTCAGCTATTTTCTGTAGCTATGTCATACTGCGACATTGTCTTAATTGATACATATTTTCAATTTCCTAGTCTACCTATTTGCTGGACATGTTTTAAAAAACATCAAACCTCAAAATAGAAATATTTTGGGTGGAACAAAGAGTCTGCCAAAGACAGGAAACTCAAATTTTGAGATAAGATTATTTAACATCCTGGAAAAATACCATGTTCGGCTTTCTAAAATCTATATAGAAAGTCAGAAGACAGAAAAGACAGGTAGAAAAAAAAATGGTTGATTAGAGTAGGACCTTTATTCATCTTTCTAGAGCCCTTAACTGTGTTCTCAAGTTTTCAGATTTATTGGCTAAATATTATACTTTAAAAAAAATACTAGAGTGGGTATATGCTCAGGAGTGGTGTGGCTGGGCATTGAGATAGATCAATTTCCAATTTTCTGAGAAACTTCTATATTGACTTCCAAAGTGGCTGTTCAAGGTTGCACAAGCTATGGAGGAGTGGTCCCTTTGCTCTACATCCTAACCATCATGAGCTGTCACTTGTGTTTTTGATCTTAACAATTCTGACAGGTATAAGATGGAATCTCAAAGTCATTTTGATTTACATTTCCCTAACGGCTTGAAACATTTCTTCATTTCTTGGCCATTTCAGATTTCTTTCTTGAGAATTATCTGTTTATATCTTTATCCCATTTTTGATTAGATTATTAGTTTGCTGATGTCTAGTTTCTTGAGTTCTTTATATATTTTGATATTAGCCCTCTATCAGATATGATACACAAAGGGTGCTACATCCTATCACAAGGACACTTGCTCAATTATGGTAAAATTAGCTTTGTTCATAATATCCAGAAAATGGAAATAACCTACATGTCCCTCAACCAACGAATGGATAAATAAAATATGATACATTTATACAATGGAATATTACTCAGCTGTTTAAAGCAATTTGACATCATGAAATTTGCAGACAAATGGATGGAACTAGAAAAAAAATCATCCTGAATGAAGTAACCCAGACCCAGAAAGATAAACATAGTTTGTACTCACTTATAAGTGGATATTAGCTGTAAAGACATTCATGCTACAGTCCACAGACACAGAGATGCTAAGTAGCAGTGCGGATGCAAGGATCTTCCAAAAAGGGGAAATATATATTTCGTGTGTGTATGTAATGGGGGTGGGTGGAGTTCAGAACCGGAGGGATCAGGTGGAGGGGATGAAAGCAGAGAATACTGGGGTAAATAAGTAGAAATGGGGTGTATTTGGGGTTTGAGATGAAAACCTAGTGCAATAGAAACTCCATGAAATCTATAAGAGTATCCCTAGCTAATACTCCTAGTAACTGGGGATACAGATCTTGAACTGGCCACAGTCTTTAACCTGGCAAGGCTTCAAGTGGAGGTATTAGAACACCAATCCAACCATAAAACCTTTGAGCTACAGTTTGTCCTGCCTGCAGAATGTTCTTGAACCTAGCAGAATTGTCATCAAAGAGATCAGAGAGACTTCATCCAGAAACTGATGGGAGCAGATACAGACTACCAAGCCAAACATTAGACTGAGCTCAGGAGTCCTGTGGCAGACATGGAGGAAGGACTGGATAAACCAGAGAGGTCAGGTACACAGGTGGTGCACAGCCCACAGAATCAACTGACAGTGTCTCATGAGGATTTGTAGAGATCAGGGAGTCTATAGGGGTCTGAACTAGGTCCTCTGTATCTAAGTTATACCTAAGTAGCTTGGTGTTCTTGTGGGAATTCTAACAATGTGAGTTGGGGCTGTCCCTGAGTCTTTTGCCTATTTGTAGAACACTTTTACTCTTACTGGGTTGCTTTGCCTAGCCTTGATGTGATGTTATGTGCCTGGCCATACTGTAGCTTCTGTGCTGTGTTTGGTTGATATCCCTGTAGGCCTGCTCTTTTCTGAGGAGAGCAGGGTTGCATCTGGGTGAGAGGGTCAATAGTGGGAAGAGACTGAGGGAGGGAGAGGGAGCAGAAAATGCAGTCAGGATTCACCAAGGATGAGACAAGAATTAAAAAAAAAAAAAAAAAGAAAAAACACTACAATGTAAAATTACATTTTCATATGTAAAATTGTATTTGTATAATTTTGAGCCCTTAGCAAAAACATATTAGTAAGTAAAGCTTTGAAACTCTGATTCTTGTTTTTATAATTAATCAAATTCAGAAATGTGAGTTCATAGAAAAAGAGAAAAAATTGTATCTAGTCTATGGGTCAAAAACCTAGCTGCAATATCCTCAAGTGGAGTTTGGGGAAGGGAAGATGTGTGTAATGTTACTTTGTAAAGAAAGCTGTTTGATGTTGGAGGAGAGGAACATGTGAAATATGATGCTTAAGGGCCTAGAAACAGTGGCGTAAGCACATACATAAACTAGAAACAATCTGTTAGAAAACACAATTTCTCATCTCAGCATCTCTCGTCTTCATAGTCCCATTAAGCTTATATCATGTTAGATAACAACAATTTTGGTTATGATCTCTTTTGACCAAGCTTGTCCTTGCTTGTCTATCATGCTCTCTATCTTTCTTATTATTTACTCATTTCTTAGGTTTGAATAAGATTTATAATTGTCAGATTATTAAAACATGAATTTTTCCTACTATATTTTACATATTTTACTCATGATTTGTCTTCCTGTAGGTTCAGCATCTTTTACCATTGTGGCTATCCATATTTATGAAACATTCATTCTGCTATGTCCTCTCTAGCCTTGGGCATTTTCATTCATGTTATATTCTAGGCATTATATTACTTTCTCTTTCAGTGTTTTTACAGTTTTCCTTTTCTCCAAGGGTTTATGGGAGCTGGCCTACCAACATGTTGCAATGGACCTTGATTTCCAAAACACCTGTCTTTCCTCCTGTCTATTCAGATAAGCTGTTTCGTACCTAGTTGCAAGACCTCTTATTTATCACCCTGCAGTGTTCTTAACTCCACTATTTCCTTTCAACCACCAATATCTGTTTTTTATGGTTATATGTGTGATTAATGCATTTTGATCATGGGGCTCTTCACTTTACCATCTACTGAAAGCTATTTTTTTTTTGTCACAGAAAGTCTCCCTGTGACACGAGGGGTGATAGAAACCTGTATAAAAAGCATGTAAGATACTTATTAAGCATGATATTATATTAAACAATATTCTATTAGGATTAAAAATAAACCTGAAAAGGTGCTGAGGTTCTTAATATTGACCCATTGAAAACCAACGTTGAAATAACTTCAAGTTCTTTGTCATAGTCGCATTCAAGCCATATAAAACACTTGGGACTTGAACTCAAGGCTTTTCCATTCAGTGTAAATGTAAATTTTTATTTAAAACACCTATATTTATTAATATTTAACAAATCTTATAAAATACCTATAACCTACACTATCTAATACCTATAACCCAACACCTATAAACACTTAATATCTAAGTACACCTAACCAATCCTATTTTAACCCTCTTGAAAGGATATTAAAATTCTCTAGCACAGAGAATTCTCATTACGGCCTTAGAAACCTGTCTGCCTCCTGGCACTTCTCTCACTCGCTCGGCACTCTTGGGCCTCTGCATGGATGTCCTTAGTGTCCAATTTTCACAACTTTCCTTCAGCAGGTTCCATGCCATGCCTTTTCTGCCAGTCTTCTTGGGCTGGCTTGTGGCAAAAGTGTCTTTCTCGGACTCTGCCTTTCAGTTTTCTTGGAAATTCTCAGTTTACTTCCCAAGGTTTCTGAGCATTGATTTGCCTCAGGGCTATTGAGGCCTAAAGGTTGGTAATGGCATACCTTGCTTCACACTTCACCCACGTGTACTTCTGTCTCCTCCATCCATGGGGCCTGAGAGAGTTTCATGTGGAACTCCCTTGTCTTATATATGATGTGGTCTCACAGTCTTTTGCAGACTTGCCCTTTCTTGCATTCCTTGGGGGCTCTAGTAACCTCTTGTGGTAATTGTTGTTTTCCTTGGCTTCTGCAGATTTTTAGTCATGCCCATTCTGAAGGCCTCAGTCCAATCTGGGCTCCACTCACTTCAGCCCTAAGCAACATCTTTTAAAGAGAGGCAACATCCCAGCAACACCAAGCTACAAGCTCCTTTCAGTTTTCCAGGCTTTGAAAATGTGTATATGCTGTCAGGTGCCAGGTTGATCTGCCTGGCCTCTAAAGAGTCTTTACTAATGCACTAAAGAAAACTGACCCATTACAATTTTGCAATGATCTGTCCTTAAAACTGAGATGTAGAAAAAAAATACATCCACTTAATAGCAAATTTTAGAGTTTTTTTTTCATAGTATCACTGTTAATTAATTAACCTCATTAAGGAGAGGAGGGGGTACAATTTTGGTCTTTTCATTTGCAAGCATATATATTTAAATACTTATGAACACACACACACACATGCAAACACACACAAGTATACATAAGCACACCTACACACACTTCACAGAACATATCTAAGAAGAAAATCCCATGAATTCTTCAGAGTATTCCTTTGTGAAGGTTCTTTCTGTACTTTTGGCATGTCTGTACTCTAATCGAGTTAATTGCTACATTTGTATAAGGATTTTTCTAGATTCTGATTCCTAGAGAAAATAAAGGAAAACTGCATGAGATGGCAAGAACATTTTTTTTTCACAGAAAACTTAAATACAAGTTGATGACCTGTGTTTGACTTGACAGAATATCAAAAACTTTGATTTTTATCTGAAAAGGCAGGAAGATGAGAACAGACCTTTCCATGGCCTTTTTGTGCTCAGGGGAGGAAAATATTTCCAGTGTTCAATCATCAACCAACATTTTACTGGTTCTCAATACTAAAATGGAAGAAAAGGAAAAAGAGCAGAGAGACTGTGGTAAAGTGACTTCAGTCTTGGCAGGTTAAATTGAAGAGGACCAGAGAGTATAACGAAGTATTCCTCAGAGTTCAAAGGTATCAGTACAAGGGCCAGTGTGCCAGATATGAAAATCGTAAGCTTGTCACTTTGCTTCCAAATTTACTACTTAGCTTGCTCATCTGACATTGTCTGAAAGAATTCTCAGTATTTTGTAGGCAACTCACATGTTATCTCAAAGAACTTTTGACAGTATTATAAAGGTTGTGATGATACATGTCTCTCTTTTTTATCAGATAGGTCAGAGGTTCTTTTAAAGACCATTTAATATAAAATAAACATAAGAAATTCTCAGATAAGAACTCCACACAGACAAAGAATATCTCCTGTAATGACACCAGATTTTGTCACAACAGAGGGGTCAAGAGCTTCAGCAGCAGTACTTTTGTGTTGGTAAGATTTCACATGTAGAGACATGTAGTTCTGTAGCAAGCAGGGATCAAGGAGCCCAGATTACTGGTCTCAAATATTACTCATGTGATGGTAAGAAAAAAGAAGCACAGTTCATTGTGAGTAGGTATAGGGGGTGGAGCAGGAAGAGGATAAGACCTGCATGACTTTCTGGCCATGTTAATTCTAACAGACTTTCTGTAATTATTTATATATTTTCTCATTCATCATTCTGCCAGTATTTCAAATTATTTCCTGTGAATAAAACTGAATTATTACTTTTTAAATTCTTTTAGATGTTTAGAAGCAAATCATGTTGATAAAATATTGAGTAAAAGTCTATACATACACACAAACATACATATAATAAAGCTATTTTTAAATTATTAAGTGAAATGTGGTCTTACATTTCCAAATGTGCTTCATGAAGTTTCTAAACATTTACTTCTGGGAATATGGGTTAGGGATTTAAAGAAACACATCTGTTCAGGTTTATCTATGAAGATGTGGTCACACCCTTTCTGAAAGTTAACTTGTATTTCAGTCAGGAAAGAAACATGCTTTCATTTCCTCTCTTGCTCACTGAAATTTTAATTTAAATTACTATTTATCATCTCCTTCTATCTATACATATTTGCAAAACAAAGCCTTAACAATATACAGGATTTATTTCTCCATCCTATGCCAGCAAGTTAAATCTTAGAGGATCATTTTTTATCAGTGGAAAATAAAGAAAATAATAGTTCCCTTGTCTAATGGTTGTGAATATTTAATATAATACAATGGACTTAATGCTTCTTGAACTATTTTCATGGTTTCTTGGTAAGTGATTGATTCTAGTTTTGAAAGGTGTTATAATGTGATTTTCTGCATTATTCACACCAAAATATGTGTTAAGTAACCACTGGTCCTGGCAGTATTCTACAGACTATAAATACAATAATAATGAGGACAAAGTGCTGGTCCACTTGTATCTCAAATGACAGTCAGTGGAGAAAAGATCACATGACTTGCTTTTATACATTCTGTCGGATCATGCTATATAACTTCTCAAAAGGTTAGAATTTTTCCAGATTATAGACCCTGCTAAGTCAGTGTAAATCACTCAGAGGCAGCAAAGTGTGTCCCAAGCAATTAACCACTTTACTGACTTAGCTGAGCATGATAAAATCACCTTATCAGAGGCATATGAAGTCTTTTTTTTTCTTCATGATTCAGACTTCTTTAAGGAACATCCATGCAATTAATCTTCCTCTAAATTGGCTTGATAAGCCCTCTGGAAAATTTTTATCTGGCTTAGGGATTTAGGTTGCATCATAAGCAGCAACAGATGAGAAAGCACTTTCCCAGGGGTTCTGGGAATGGAAGAAACAAAAGAAGATAGAACTTTATTTCTGCAAGAGCCATGGGGGGGATCTCTGTTGTAGAGAGGGTCAGATAAGACAAATTTAGTAAAAATCCACATTGAATGAAATCAGAGCTGACCAGATGGCTTATCAGGTAAAGGTATTTGCCTCCGTACTCTTATAAACTGAGTTCTAACTCTATGGCCCACACTAAAGAAGGAAAGAGGAGGGTGAAAAGTAAGGACAGAAGAAGAGAAGAGAGCAATGGGGAGAGAGAAGAGGATAGGCTTGATGCCTGCAAAGGTTTGAGGTCAACAGAAAAATAAAGTCACTTCTTGTCTTACTCTGTGTTCTATTGCTGTGAACAGACACCTTGATGTAGGAAACTCTTTTAAAAGAAAACATTTAATTGGGGCTTGCTTACAGTTAGAGATTTAGTCCATCATCATGATGGGGAGCATGGCAGCATGTAGGTAGGTGCTGGAGCAGTAGCTGAGATCTACATTTTGATCCTCAGGAAGAGAGAGCCACACTGGGCTTTGTTGGGGTGGTGTTAAGCATTCTGAATGTTAATTAATTGGTCCTGCCTACTGTCTGTTACTTACATTTTCTCTAATTGATTAAATAAAATGCTGAGGCCTGAGACAGAGAAAGGTGGGACTTCCTGAGATTAGAACAGGAACCCTGTGTTTTACACAGAGGATTAATTCATTCCTGGCAGGAGCAGGAAGAAGGAGGACACACACCATGGGGTAGAAAAAAGAACCTCATTCCACATGGCCAGGAACATCGGCATAGTGTGGAGAATGGCAGTCTAAGGGGATGTATGTATATATGGGGTCATATTTGGGTAACAGAATTAAGAGCTAGCTTGGGTGGGCCAAGATTGCTCAATTTAGGCCAAGGCTTGTTAAAATCCATCATGTGTCTGTGTGCTCATTTATAATGGTGGGTTAAGGATTAACGGCTGTGAACCAATTAACAATAATATCAATATTGGTAAACAATTTAATTAATTATTTCTACAAATGGCACTCAATGCAATTTAATTAATTATTTATACAAATTGCACCCAACAACAGCAATTAGAATCCATGCTTACAGCCTGAGAAGGCCCAGGTAATAGGTAGCTTCCTAGCCAAAGAGCGGGGAGCCGAACCCTAACACATTTCAAAGGAGTGGCTCCCTTAACAAAAGCTACTGCCTTGCATCAAAGGTGGAAATCTTAGCTCTCCTTATGTACTAAAAAAATGACAGCCTTCTAAGCAGAGTTTGAGAGCAGAATTAACCGCCTAGATTAAAAACAGAGGAATTCATTATGCCTCAATACATCTGGACTCCAATTGAGTTTGTTTTTCTTAGCATGTGAATGATTTTTACACTGACAATTGTGTTTCTGTGTATCCTTTTTGAGAAAGATCTGACTAGGATAGGCTTGAAGAAAGAACGAATTTACAGATGGAATGCTAAATTGCCAACAATGATAATGGAGGAAGAAGGGAGGCTCTTCCCGATAGATAATACAAAATTGATGGCAGCTGGAGCTAAGAGCTCCCTGGCTATGAGGTGCTTGTCAGGGCTTTCTGGGAAGGGTCCACCAATGACATACAGTTGCAAGTAGATTTCAAGGAATAACAAACAGAGCTTTAATTGCAGCACAGGATGGCATGGTTAGACCACGGCTTTTGGAATGTTGTTTCTTTGCTTGATTTTTGTTTAGATATCTTTGATTTTCCCTATATCAGGATGTAGAAAGGATATTTTTCTGGTTGGTTTGGCATTGCCAAAACATAAGAGATTTTTGAATATTTGGGCAGATTTTGAATTGTTACTACAGTTCAAAGTTGCTCTCAGGGTTACAGAGTTACTAATATCTGGGATTTAAGTGAAATATTTGAGCAGGGTGTTACTGGCACATGCCCTTAATCCCTTAATCCCATCACACTCAAGGAAGAAATAGGCAGATCTCTGAATTCTAGACCAGCCTGGTTTAAACAATGAAGGTGGGGTGGAACCCTGCTAAGATAAGTCTGCTTACTAAAGACAGTCTAGAATTTAAAAATGACACATTTTCTCTTTTATGTTAAATTTAATAATGTCCTTACTTATCTAATGGATAAACACACATAATCTTAAATGTATGTAAAGAGAAAGGGGTCACAAGCCAGTCTCTTTAGGTTTGGGGCTCCCACTGGAGAACTGGTTTCAACAGGCATTTTGCCCCTAAAAGAGATATGTTAATCGCTGTGTGTGGGGCACACCTTTAATCCCAGCACTTAGGAGGCAGTGGCAGGCTGATCTCTGTGAGTTAAAGGCTAGCCTGGTCTACAAAGTGAGCCCAGAACAAGGATACACAGAAAAATCCTCTCTCAGAAAAAAAAGGAGATAGAAGGAGAGGGAGAGACAGAGAGAGAGAGAGAGAGAGAGAGAGAGAGAGATATTCTGTTAATCAATGTAAGGACCCAGAGTTAGGCTGGGGAAGAACATGCAAACTGCATGCCCACCACAGCCAAGAGTTAAGAAAAGCTAACATAAAATAGCATATCATGTTATTCTACACCAATCTCCTTAAGAATGGGGTTTCCATGGGAGAATTGGAACTCAAACTAATACAAAATGGTTTAATTAATGTTATTGTTTAGTAAGGGTAATTCAATTATTTAAATTCATACCTTGATCTCAAAACTTGGTACACAAGGAAAAAAAAAAAAGGCTCCTTTGTGTTCAAGGCCAATCTAATCTACAGAGCTCTACAGAGTAAATCAAGACAGCCCAAGCTACAAAGAGAAACCATGTCTCAGGGGGGCCAAGATGGCGGTGACCTACACTGACGCATTTTGAACGCGGGGAAAAAAGAGCCATAAAAAACACAGAGTTATTGGGCACTGTGCAAAAACTGGAGGGGCTAGACCCCCCTGGGAACATTCACAGCTCCCAAGGGACTGTTAAAAGTCCCAGGGTAAGGCTCTCCCCCCATCTCTCACAGACACGGAAGCCACTAAACCTGGGATTCGGGAACTCCCATTTGGAGAGGCGCCTGGTAAGATCGACCCCAACTCACAGCAGGCAGAATCAGAGGCCACTTGGCGATCGATCACTAGCCTACTGGGCTCCCCACACCTCAGGAAGAACTTATAGCCACTTAAGAAACTTTGCAGGATAGTGGAAGTTTTAGCAAGGAAGAAACAGGGCACTTGGCAGGTGGCCCACAGCAGCTCGTGATGCGGAGGTTCTGAGAGAGCGGGAAGCCACCAGCGGCCAAAGTAATCAGGCGGGCAGGAGGGGCCGAATCCCCGCGCACTCACAGCACCGCATCTGGGGAGGGAGCCCGGCGCTGGCAGGGCCAAATCTCCGTGAACCCACGGCAGGACAACTGGGGAGGGAGTCAGGCGCGGGCGGGGCCAGCGATCAGTGCATCCACGGCTGAGCTACTGGGGCGAGAGGCCCACCCAGGTGGCCGGTGGATCTGGGGCTCGGTGCACCCACGGCAGAGCAGCTAGGGAGGGAGACCCGCGGCTGGGCAGACAGGGAGGGAATCAGGCACAGGGGTCAGGCCTGTGGCGAGAAGCCTAGTGAGAAACCAGAAATCAGGGGACCATAGCTGTATTCTGGAAAATCCAGACATATTAGGAGTGGAGCCAGACCCTGTCAGCCTCCATGACGACAAACAAAGCCCACAGAATCTGTGCCTGGGCAAACAGGTCCATACCATCAGAACCATTACAGGCTGATAACTCAGAGTGCAACATAGAGAAGTCTGAATTGGGAGCAGTGAAACAATCCTGGTCCATTACTCACAACCTGGGAATAGGCTGCACCAGCTCACAGTGCTTCAGGCGATTAAAACCACAGTGACCCTGAAATCCCCCTGTAAGCAACGACAGATAGCCAAGTAACTCGTCCCCTGCACCAAAGCATCCAATGTGGATCCAAGCACAGAAAATGACAAGAACAGACAGCTAAACGCATCCAATGGCCAAAGGTCCCAGAAAAAATAGAAATCAAGGAAATATGACTCCAACAAAGCAGAATTATCCTAGCTCATCCAATTCGGATGACCTCACACCAACAGAAACACATGAAAACGTTGACAATTCTACATTATGGAAAGTGATAGAGTCCCTTCAAGAAGAACTTAAATCTATGAAGGAATTCCAAGAAGCCACAATTCTACAAGTCAAAACAATGAACAACACCATTAAAGAGCTCCAAGCCAAGGTGACAGAGCTTGAACAGGAAAAGGACAAAGCAATGAAAGATTTTCATACAAAAACAAGCAAGCTGCAGAAGGAAATGTACAAAACGAACAAAACCATACAAGACATGAAAATAGAAATAGAAACAATAAAGAAAACACAGTCAGAGTTAAAAGAGGAAGTGGAGAATCAAGGGAAGAGAACAGGAACTACGGATGTGAGTATCAAAAATAGGATGCAAGAGATGGAAGACAGGATCTCAGGCATGGAAGATTCGATGGAAGAAATCAGTACAACATCCAAAGAAAATGAGTAGGCTAAAAAATTTCTCACTTACAACATCCAAGAAATCAAGGATTCAATGAAAAGACGGAACCTACGAATCACAGGCATAGAGGAAAGAGAGGACTCCCGACTCCAAGGTCCAGGAAATATCTTCAACAAAGTTATAGAAGAAAACTTCCCAAACCTGAAAAAAGAGATGCCAATAAAAATCCAAGGGGCTTACAGAACACCAAACAGATTAGATCAGAAAAGAAACTCCTCTCGCCACATAATAATTGAAACTCCATATGTACAGAACAAAGAAAGAATATTAAAAGCTGTAAGAGAAAAAGGTCAAGTCACATACAATGGCAGACCCATCAAAATTACACCTGACTTCTCCTTAGAAACTTTAAAAGCTAGAAGGGCCTGGTCAGATATACTACAAGTCCTGAGAGATCATAGGTGCCCAGCCAGACTACTTTACCCAGCAAAACTCTCTATCAACATAGATGGAGAAAACAAGATATTCCATGACAAAATCAAATTTAAACAATATCTACCCACAAACCCAGCCCTACAGAAAATCCTAGAAGGAAAATCCCAACCCAGAGACGAAAACTCCACCCAAGAAAACAAAGGGAATAGAAAACCCCTCAGCAACTAAACCAAAAGAGGCACAGGAACACCACCTATACCAAACTAATGGGAAATAACAACCCCAGGTCACTAATATCCATCAACATCAATGGACTCAACTCCCCAATAAAAAGACACAGGTTTACAGAGTGGATCTGCAAGCAAGACCCTTCCTTTTGCTGTATACAAGAGACACATCTAACTACGAAAGATAGACACTGCCTCAGAGTAAAGGGCTGGGAAAAGGTTTTCCAAGCAAATGGACCCAGGAAGCAAGCTGGAGTAGCCATCCTAATATCAAACAAAACAGACTTCCAACTGAAGTTAATGAAGAAAGACAAAGAAGGGCACTATATACTCATTAAAGGGAATATTCATCAAGAGGAAATCTCAATACTGAACATCTATGCCCCAAATACAAAAGCACCTACTTTCGTAAAAGAAACACTTCTAAAACTTAAAGCGCACGTCGATCACAACACATTAGTAGTGGAAGACTTCAACACCCCACTCACAACAATGGACAGATCATCAAGACAGAAGACAAACAGAGAAATATTGAGTCTAACAGAGATCATGAAACAAATGGACTTAACAGATATTTACAGAACGTTTCACCCAAACACAAAGGAATACACCTTTTTCTCAGCACCCCACGGAATCTTCTCCAAAATCGACCACATAGTTGGTCACAAAGATAGTCTCAATAGATACAAGAAAATTGAAATAACACCTTGTATCTTATCAGACCACCACAGAATAAAGCTGGCCTTCAACGGCAAAAGAATGAACAGAAAACGTACACACACATGGAAATTGAACAGCTCCTTACTGGATGACCACTGGGTCAGGTAAGAAATAAAGAAGGAAATCAAAGACTTCTTAAAATCCAACGACAATGAAGACACAACATACCCAAACCTATGGGATACATTGAAAGCTGTGCTACGAGGAAAGTTCATAGCACTAAGTGCTTTCAAAAAGAAAATTGTGACAGCTCATATTAGTGAGCTAACAGCTAAGCTGGGTGAATTGGAAAAAAAAAGAAACAAACACTCCCAAGAAGAGCAGAAGGCAGGAAATCATCAAACTTAAGGCTGAAATCAACAACTTAGAATCCAAAAGAACTATACAAAGAATCAATGAAACCAAGAGTTGGTTCTTTGAGAAAATCAACAAAATAGACAGACCCCTAGCCAAATTAACTAAAAGGCAAAGGGAAAGAACCCAAATCAACAAAATCAGAAATGAAAAGGGAGAAATAACAACAGACATTGAGGAGATCCAGAAAATATTCGAGCATTATGTTAAAAACCTATATTCCACTAAATTTGAAAACCTAAGCGAAATGGACAATTTCCTCAATAAATTCCACCTACCAAAACTAAATCAAAACCAGATTAACAGTTTAAACAGCCCAATAACACCTAAGGAAATAGAAACAGTCATTAATAATCTCCCAACCAAAAAAAGCCCAGGGCCAGATGGCTTTAGCACGGAAATCTACCGGACCTTCAAAGAGGAATTAACACCTTTACTTTTCAAACTCTTCCACCACATAGGAACAGAAAGAACACTGCCAAACTCATTCTATGAGGCCACTGTCATTCTGATTCCGAAACCACACAAAGACCCAACAAAGAAAGAGAACTTCAGGCCAACCTCCCTCATGAACATAGATGCAAAAATACCTAAGAAAATACTAGCAAACCGAATTCAAGAACACATCAAAAGTATCATACACCATGATGAAGTATCGTACAGGATATCTGTACTACAACCAACACACCAAAACGAACATGGACATAAACTTTTTTTTTTATCTTTTTCTTTTTCCTTCTTTTTTTCTTTTTCCTTTTCCCTTCTCTTTTTCCTCTCTTTTTTTGTTGATATTCTTTGTTTTTGTGGGTTTGTGTGTTTGTTGGTCTTTTTTTAATATTCCCCCAGTAGCAAGGAGACACCTTTCACTGGCAGTACTGCCTCGTAGGCCCCCGGTGAATGAAGAGGCTCTTGGCCCTCATATGACTCCTGATCTGTGGTGAGAGACTGTTAGGCAGGGACACTCCACCCCAGAGGAACAAGACGGAAGGGTCAGGGGGTAGAGCATGGGAGGGTGGGGCTGGGAAGCAGGAAAAGAGGACAATAAAATAAGGATGTAACCTGAAGCAACAAACAAATAAATTTATTAACTAAAAAAAAAAAAAGGGGGCAGGTGGCAGGGCTGAAACACTGTGAATGGAATAGAGGATACAGCTGTTCGGCCTGGATTTGCAGACCTCCAGGTGTCGAGAAGACGTGGAGCTAAGGTAAAATACAAGAGAAGTGTGGTATTGGCCCATGCCCTTGACTTCAGTGGAGACGGGGGGAGCACCGTAGAGTTGGTGGTCTTATGTATTCTGGAGTCATACGGAGAGGGGTGGTGAGGGTGCATACTCTTGGTCCCACCATTCAAGAAGAGTACACCCTTGGTCCCAGCACACTGGGGACAGAAATGGGCAGATCCCTGAGCTCAGGGTCAACCTGATGCAGGGAAAACTCTAAATAGAGAAAGACTTCGATCCGGGAGTGGTGGAACACATCTTTGATCCCTTCAGATGGGAACCACAGGTCTGTGATCCCAATAATTAGAGTTCAGAGACACACACATGGGATTTGGAGGGACCTAGGTTTGGAGGCTACTTACACAAGGCCCTCTTGATGCATGCAGATTGTCCTTTGGGATCTCAAAATATATACACTGGAGCTGGTTTAGCTCCAAGGTGACAGAATGATTTCTTCTTTAACCCGGATTGAAAGATAACACTTTGTTGTCAGAAGGCCAAATTTGCTTCAGGAGAAGTATTACCTAGCCCCCCCCTCAAAAAAAGAGGGTAATTGTCCCAGGGTTGGGATTGGGGCAGGGCTCTGTTCTTATCTTTCCAGGAGAATCGAAGCATCCATTTGGGGAGCTCGGGGACGGCTGGACAGCGGAAACCTCAGCAGAGAGCAGAATCAGGCACCAAGGAGGACGAGTGACTCAGTTGATTCAGCCTGGCAGACTTCCTCAATAGCTGTCTCCATCAGGGGCCTGCAACCATGGCAATCCAATGTCGCTGGGACCGTTCAGCTCTACACAATGCCCCGGCCGGGACCTCAGTGAAGCCAGCAAGATCAGCTTCTGCCTATAAACTCCTTAGGTCATCTAAACAGCTGAGAACAGAAGGACTGAACATAAAAGGATTGTACTAACATTTTTAACCATTTTTTCCATTTGAGTTCGGGCCCCAAACAGGTCTACTACGACCCAAATCATCAGGAAGTCACTTTAAGAGAGCGTCATCCCATGCCCTGAGGGTGGGGAGGGTGTTTCTCTGCCCTTCTTTTTGGTTATTTGAAGGATAACTGAAAACTCTGATATTTAGGGGAAGAGATTACAAGCTAATAAATGGTCCTGTTTAATGGGTTTTGGAGGTTAGCCCCAGGGACTTCCTACTTTCCCTTTTCTGTATCCTTCTTCCTCTCCTATATAGGAGTGCATAGGCTTGAGAAAAATGAGACATAGACATAGCACAGGAAGGTCCAAGAAGAAGGGGCAGATTATTGAATATGCCCTTATACCTTTGTATATTGATACAAAATTAGTAGTTTATTTGGCTAAAGTGGTATTGACCATTGTTTATTGTGCAAAAATAAGATTGTATTGGATTACATCGGTATTGATCTTTGTATATTGATACAAAATGAAGATTATAGTTGGCCACAATGGTATTGACCCTTGTATGTGGACATTATATTAAGATTGTATTGGGCTACATAGGCATTGATCTTTGTATATTGATACATAATTAAGAGTATATTTAACCACAATTGAATAGATCTTTGTATATTGATACAAAATTAAAGGTAATGCTTTCTAATGGTATCATACCTCGAGATACTTAAAAATAAAATGTGAAGCTCTGGCCTCTTGATACTAACCGTCTAAAACTGTCTAGGATAGTTAAGTAAAACAAACTCCTAGTCATGCAAACATGTCATTTTGTTAGCTACTATGACAGTCTATCACAGATATTCTCTAAACTACCCAGTAATCAAGTTGTTAAGAGACAAGCAACATTTGCTTATCTAAATACAAGGGATGGATAGGGCATCTTCAAAAACCCCAAGAGATCTGCAGAATATGGCATTCAATGATGTTATCTTAAATTAAGATTTTCTTTTTTTTGATATCGAGATATATCAGCTCCTGAGAGCACCCCCTATTCTACTCCAAGTAGAAGATAAGCATCGAAGAATCTCCAGTGTGAGATGGTTGAATTAGTGGCAAGCCTATCTCTTGGCATGAAAAAACCCCTTGCTCCAACTGCAGACAGACTGCTGTCCAAAGAAGACAAAACTTGGTAGCAGGGAAGTTGACAGCCTAACTCTGCCAAGACAGGGTAGGTAAGTCCTTCATAATCGCTGCTCTACAACAAATGTCTGTCAGAGAAACAGGACCCAAAGGCTGAAGACTGATGCAGGAATGTATGGAGAGAAAATGGGAACTGTCCAGGCAGTCACTGGTATGTCATTTCTTAGTTTTGGAAGCTGCAGGCCCTGCACTTCCTATATAAGCAGATATATTTATCCCTCTCAGGTCTCTGAGGTGGTTGAAGAATAGACAGCTAGAGTCTCATAGTTAAATTTTGAATTGTTTAGGAATCAAGAGGGTGTTATAGATCTAAGAAGATACTCTTAAAAGTGTGTTGCAAGTTAGTATGAATGTTGAGTCAGATATAGACCTTTAAACTCATGGAGATGGTTAGATAGTAGAATGTTAAAGTCAGGGGCCAAATATGTATAAACTGGACATTGGGAAGGTATACTGGGTCATTTAACTCTCATAAATGTGGCATATTTATATCTGTTGTTTTGTATAGTATTTACTGTTATAAGAGAAGGAACCATCTGTTGGACTGAAAGGGGAAACTTCTGGGGGGAAGAGGGTGGAAGGGTGGGATAGGAAGGGGGAATAGGGAAGGTTTTTTGACTGAGATGTATCTTGAAGAGAAAAAAATAAAGTATTTAAAAAAAACAAAAAAAAACAAAAAAAGAGAAACCATGTCTCAATAATTATAAATATATCCACATAGAAATTAAATCTCCAAATAAAGGAGAAAAGGAAAGAAAAAATATATAAATGCATATCTTTGATCCCAAAATGTGGGAGACAAAGACAGAGACAGATAGGTTCCTTTTGAGTTTGAGGCCAACAAAATCTACAAAAATTCAAAACAACACAGAATAAACCTGTTTTAATCAATTAATAAATTTATGTCAACTTTGGAGGAGAATACCTAAACTCCATGAAGTCTTACACTGTATTTTCAATTTAAAATAGATTATATATAGCATATATATGTAATACTATTACATGTCATCTTTTTATGGCATGAATGGAGGCTTACAAATGCCTTTCTTCTGTTCAAAGAACAGAGGATATTCCTTAATTGATTTGTGCATCCTGTATATCCAAACAATTTTGCTAATTGCCGAACTATATGTTACTTGTGAGGAATTATATATTTTCAGAAAAAAGTTACCAGACACCAAAGAAGACAAGTAGCCCAAATGATCCAGCCTCACATACTGCCTTAATAACCATTTCCTCCAAAATCTGCATCCATTACAACTCAAACAGCTTGCTGAGATGGCCCAGCCTCACAGACTGTTCCAGCCAGGACTTCAATAAAGCCCTGAACTTTCCTACCTAAAGTCCAGCTTTGAACTACAAACTCCTCAGGACATTCAAATTGTTGAGCACATAGCGAATGTACAACAAATGTTACTATTAAATTTTCCATTTAATTTGGGCCCCCAAACAGGTTTCCGCATCCCATTTCAGCAGGAAGCAGCTTCAAGAGGATGACGTCATATTCCTAAAAAATAGGGTGGATGATAGATGTTGTTTAGGGGGAATGGTTACAAATTGTTATATGGTCTTGTTAAGCAGGGTATAGGAGGTTAGGCTCAGGGATTTCTTTCTTTTCTCTATCCTTCTTTCTCTCTTACATAGGGGGAAAGGAATTGAAAAGAAAAAGAGGGAGGAATATATGTATATAATATAGTAATTATAAGATATAAGGATAGATTATTGAATCTGCTCTGAAACTCAAAACTATTGTTATTCTGAAATAAGGTTATCTTTCAATACATTGGCATAGAATTTTATATTTAGACAAATATTATGTATATTTCAACTTTTAAATTAGGGATTGTGCCTATACAACTCTTATAAAAGTACAGGTTTACTTACAATACTTTTATGGGTTGCTATTGCAATCTATTTAGGAGTCTGGGTAATACAAGTTGATGGCTGGCCAGTCATGCTCCTGGTCATGTCAAATACTAGTCTTAGTTTATCACAAAATAGGCTCAATAGGTTAAATAGATAGTAAATGGTTAAAATATACAGTTTGCTTGTTCATAGATAGATAGAAGATAGATGATTGACAAATAGACAGATTTATAAATAAATGGCTAGATACCTTCAAAACTCTCAGAGGCATACAGAAAATGACATTTAAAGATGTTTTTATTATTTTCAGAATTGTTTGACTTGAGACAGTCAGCTACGGACAATTCCCATTTGACTTGGAAGAAAATAATGAGCATCAAAAAGAAATCCCCTATCAGGAGATAATTTCTATTGGGCAAAAACTCTCCCACTCTCTCAACAGACTATATACAGTCCAAAGATGGGCCAGAGCTTAAATACAGGTAAGCAGATGTCCTGATTCTGCAGAGACAGAATGGGAAAATCCTTATTTCCTGCTGCACACTTATGTCGGTGAGATACACTTGGCCAGAAGGCTGAAGATGATGCTATAATTGTATGGAGAGATATTTTGGACTCTCTAGGCAGTAAACGGTCATATTTCTTTTTGAAAGCTGCCCCCTTATGCTTCCTATTCACTCAAATAACAACTTTATCCCTTCTTATGTCTTTGTTGGGGTTGAAGGCATAATAGTTATAAAATTTAAAATGACTTGAGTTGTTTAGGATTTAAAAGGATATTTTTAAATCTAAATAAAATCTATCTATCTATCTATCTATCTATCTATCTATCTATATATGAAAGATATGATTGAAATTATTTAGGTTCAGAACTTTAGACACACCAAGATACATAGATGATTATTTTATTCTACCTGGATAAAGCAATTCTCAACTACATATGGAATAACAAAAAACCCCAGAATAGCTAAATCAATCCTGTACAATAAAAAAAACATCTGGGGGTATCACCATACCAGATTTCAAGCTGTACTACAGGGCAATAGTAATAAAAACAGCATGGTACTGGTATAGAAACAGACCAGTGGATCAATGGAATCTAATTGAAGACCCAGAAATGAACCCACACACCTATGGTCACTTAATTTTTGACAAAGAAGCCAAAACCATACAATGGAAAAAGGATAGCATCTTCAACAAATGGTGCTGGTCCAACTGGATGTCGACATGTAAAAAAATGAAATTAGACTCATACTTATCACCTTGTACAAAACTTAAGTCCA
>CAJQZJ010033271.1:445938-488544 GCA_907164525.1 Lophiomys imhausi
TAAACATCTTCAGCAATGTGGCTGGATACAAAATTAATTAAAAAAAATCAGAAGCCGTTCTCGAAAAATAAATGGGCTAAGAAAGAAATTAGGGAAAAAACACACTTCACAAGAGCCACAAACAATCTAAAATACCTGGGGGTAACTCTAACCAAGCAACTGAAAACCTGTATGACAAGAAATTCAAGTTCTTGAAGAAATAAATTGAAGGGTCCATCAGAAAATGGAAAGATCTCCCATGCTCATGGATAGGTAGGATGAACATAATAAAAATTGCCATACTACCAAAAGCAATATACAAATTCATTGCAATTCTTATCAAAATACCACCACAATTCTTTATAGACCTGGAAAAAGCAATTCTCAACTACATATGGAATAACAAAAAACCCAGAATAGCTAAATCAATCCTGTACAATAAAAAAACATCTGGGGGTATCACCATACCAGATTTCAAGCTGTACTACAGAGCAATAGTAATAAAAACAGCATGGTACTGATATAGAAACAGACCAGTGGATCAATGGAATCTAATTGAAGACCCAGAAATGAACCCACACACCTATGGTCACTTAATTTTTGACAAAGAAGCCAAAACTGTACAATGGAAAAAGGATAGCATCTTCAACAAATGGTGCTGGTCCAACTGGATGTCGACATGTAAAAGAATGAAATTAGACTCATACTTATCACCTTGTACAAAACTTAAGTCCAAGTGGATCAAAGAATTCAACATAAAGCCCGGTCACACTAAATCTACTAGAAGAGAAAGTGGGGAACACCCTCAAACTCATTGGCACAGGTGACAACTTCCTGAACAGAACACCAACAGCTCAGGATCTAAGACCAAAAATCAATAAATGGGACCTCATGAAACTGAAAAGCTTCTGTAAGGCAAAAGACACTGTCATTGGAACAAAACGGCAAACCTACAGATTGGGAAAAGATCTTCACCAACCCCACATCTGACAGAGGGCTAATATCCCAAATTTACAAAGAACTCAAGATTAATTGACAAGAAACCAAATAATACAATAAAAAATGGTGAACAGAGCTAAGCAGAGAATTCACAAAGGAAGAGTCTCTAATGGCTGAGAGACACCTGCAGAAATGCTCAGCATCCTTAATAATCAGAGAAATGCAACTCAAGACAACTCTGAGATTCCATCTCACACCTGTCAGAATGGCTAAGATCAAAAGCTCAAATGACAGCATATGCTGGCGAGGGTGTGGAGAAAGGCAAACTCACCTCCATTGCTGGTGGGAGTGCAGGCTTGTGCAACCACTATGGAGGTCAGTCTGGCGATATCTTAGAAAACTTGGAATAGGTCTGCCTCAGGACCCAGCCTTACCACTTCTGGGTATACACCCAAATGATTCCTCACCAAATCACAATGAAGTTTCCTCAGTTATGTTCATAACACCCTTATTTGTAATAGCTATAAACTGGAAACAACCCAGATGTCCCTCAACTAACGAATGGATTATAAAACTGTGGTACTCCACACAATGGAATACTACTCAGCTTATCAGAAACACTGAAATCCTGAAATTTGCAGCCAAATGGATAGAACTAGAGAAAGTCATCCTGAGTGAGCTAACCCAGACTCAGAAGGATGCACATGCCGTCTATTCACTTATAGTCAGATTTTTTAGCTATATAATTACAGGATATCTATAGTACAACCAATGCACCAAAGGGAACATGAGCATAGACTTTGTTTCCTGTCAATGAGACACTTTGCCCTAGTGATGCTGCCTTGTAGGCCCCCAGTGTAGGAGGAGGCTCTTGGCCCTCATATGACTGATGAATTGGGCTGGGGGACTGTTATGTAGGAACACTCTATTCCAGAAGAGTGGGATTGAAGGGATGGGAGTAGAGGTTTGGAGGGTAGTATTGGGAGGGGTGGAAAGAGGTCACTGTAATGGAGATGTAACCTGAAGTAATAAATAAGCATTAAAAAAAGAAAAGAACAGGAACCCTGTGTTTTACACAGAGGATTAATTCATTACTGGCAAGAGCAGGAAGAAGGAGGACACACACCATGGGGTAGAAAAAAGAACCTCATTCCACATGGCCAGGAACATCCGCATAGAGTGGAGAATGGCAGTCCAAGGGGATGTATGTATATATGGGGTCATATTTGGGTAACAGAATTAAGAGCTAGCTTGGGTGGGCCAAGATTGCTCAATTCAGGCCAAGGCTTGTTAAAATGCATCATATGTCTGTGTGCTCATTTATAATGGTGGGTTAAGAATTAATAGCTGCCAAATCAATTACCCATAATATAAATACTGGTTAAATAATTTAATTAGCCATTTTTTTCTACAGGGCTTGGCATGAGCTTTTGAATCCTCAAATCATACCCCTTTCCTCCAACAAGGCCACACCTATTGCAAAACCACACCTCTTAATCATTTTAATTTTTTTCTAGTAGTGTCACTCCCAGGTGACTGAGCATTCAGATTTATGGGACATTCTTATTCAAATAACCATACTACTGATTACAAAAGGGAGACAAGGTCCTTAGATTTTCAGGTAGCAATTAATTGCAATTGAGTGTAGCCAAGTCTTACTAGACATGATACTTTTAAGTGACTTCAGAGAAGGACGTGTGTGCTCACCTGTAAAAAGACCTGTAAACACAGATGAACAATGAAGAGGCATGAGGTATGCAGTTGCTCTTCCTGGAATGCCAGGAATGATATATGTAGCTTTACAACCTAGGGATCCTTTGCTGTCTGATGGGACAGGTTCTGCCTGTTATCTCCCAGAATTTACTTATCCCACACAATATTCTTTCCACTTAAGCAATATCCTCTCCCCTTAAAACCGTGAGCATTACTTTTAGGTCATAAAACTCATTCTTATTGGTGATGTCACTTGTGTTTTACAGTAGCCTAAGTGACTTCTGTGTTATCTATGGGCCAGGCAAATCCTGACTTCCACAGGCATTATCCTCACCTGTGTCCTTCTCTCCAGAACTTTATCTTGAGCATTGTTTCTAAGTCAACAAGAAACCATCTTATGGATGACGCCATATGAACGTTGCTAAGAACTTCAGTGTGAACATGTATTAAGCTTTCTTGTACTCATGGACTGAGATAATTGTTATCTGACCACATTTCCCCCCCCAATATTATGCCATGCTTCAATATGGCTAAAGTAAAATAATCTGGGCCAGACTCTAGCAATCCTGGTCTAGTGCTAGTTACAGTAAAATAGGGCTAAGCCGAGTTTCATTCTTACCTTACCCTGATCATTTTCTCTGCTTGCTGTAACACCTGCAGGGGAATCACCATACTACTCTACTTTAAACACAATTGAAACTTCAGATTAAAAGCTCACTTAAAACAGAGTGTTGAGTGTATCTATAATAAACTAATTGGAAAAATGTAGAGAAACTGACTGATTTCAAATCTGAATCCAAGCAGAGGCCATTTGATCTCTAATGGCACATCCCTTTAATTATCTTTCAAAAATAATTGTGAGCTTAGGTGACACATGCGTGTGACTGAAAGCTCCAGGCTCCTGGCTGGAGTGCTTTCTTTTAAGCATGAGCAGTTCATGAGGTTGGCACCATACCACAGCAGCTCTTTGCCTTCCTTGTCTCCCAGTCACAGCACTGAAGAAAGTTCTCACATAGGAGCTGGAAACGAGTTTTGAGTGGGGCAATTATATAAATGTCATTGTAAGCTCTTCTTTTAGCAGATTTTTTTTTCTTCTTCTTTCAGAGGCCCAGCATCATCTTTTTAGGGGGCTGTATTACTTAAGACAAAGAGAAGGCCTTGATATATTGCCACAATTAAAAAAAAAAGATGTCTCAGACACTGCTTCTACAATTATTACCTGCTGACAAAGGCTGCTTGAAACCCAGCTCATTCGTTGTTCCAGCACTCACAATACCATGCTTTTAAAGACACTTGACAGTGACTAATTTATCCATTACACAGTCTGCCTTTTACATGAGGCAGTTCTCTAAGTGCAAGGCCATTACAGTGCACATCACAATTCCTTTTAACATACGTTAGAAGCACCTAGAATCTCACCAATAAAATTAGATGCCTTAAAACACCTCTATTACGACTATCAAGAGGGAGCACTCAGAGAATAAGGCCAGATCTGCAACTTTGATTGAGATGATGTAGGAATGGACATCTTGTACTCAGACGCTCCACAGAAGAATAAGTGAGATAGTTTTTCAGTTTTATATATTTCTGAAAAACCTCTAGACTTCGAGAAGTGAAATGGTGTGTTAGCTTTGATCTACAATTTTCATTAAAGAATGGGGGAAATCCTTACATTATTCTTTCTGAAACTAAATTCATATATTTATGATCAAAATGATTTTATTCTCCATTTTAAGATATATTTCCTCATTTTGAGATACAATGTAACTATGCGACCTAAAGCACCTCCTGTGGTGGTATATACATGGCTGTGGTGGAATACCTATGTAGTGGAGTGTATTAGCCTTTGAGTAAAATTTGTAAGGACACCATAAGAGCTCACAGACTTTGCAATAAAGATTCTGATCCTGACCACAATATGACCAATTCATTTTACCCTTTATGACAGATTTCTTCAATCTTAGTCCTGGAAACAGAGAAGGAAGATAAACTGAAATCAGCCTGCAGCAAATATTTATCCTCGAGAAATGATTAATCTTATAATTCAATATTTTGAGGACATTTTCACCATAGCACAACTTAGCAACAGCTTACTAATGTGTTCCAGAATATATAAATTCATATTTCATCTTGTGGGAAAAGTATTCACAATTTTTCTTTGTTCTTACAGCACAAAAATCAATGAAGAGTTCTGTGATCTTAAAAATGTGCAGGGTTTTCTCCTCACCAACAATCTATTGATGAAATACCTCTGTGATGGACACCAGCTGTGTGTCTGCAATTCATATTCTCACATCCCACAGCCTAAGAGCTAGTTGTCTAAGATGGTTCCCCTTCCTCACTCGAGATGACAATCACAACAGCCATGTTGTTCACCCATTTTTCTGACTTATCATTCATTAAGTCAAGGTTCCTTCAACTTGATCATGTTGAATTGATTTGGCACAACTCAGAAAAGCACTCTTTTTATTTTTACTATTTTTGATGAAGCATATTGTAAAGAGTATATGGATGTGTTGGGCTGAGACACAGCTTCTGTGTTTAGTCAGGATGGATCATCCTCCAGGAACCTCTATGTGTGTCTGCAGTCTCTTCAAGTCCTGTCTTTTAGGGATTTTATTACATAAAAAAGAAAACAATTGATTAAATCACAGGACACTGGTAAGCGACTTAACCTCCAGGACCTCTGTTCTTCATAAGGTTAGGGATTGGGGCTGTTTTAAGCCTCTAATTCTGATATGATATTTCCTTAACTATTCCTATCATAAAATACCTAGTGGGTGATAGCACTCAATCATATCATTAGCATACAAGACACTATTGTGCCTTTGGAGATGTGAATGCCTTTAGGAGTCATATGGAAGGAAACAAGAAGGTAGGAAGGTTAATCACATAGTTACAATATCACATTGTTGAGGCATAAACATAATGATTCTTAAAAACTCTGTGTGAGTTTATTCTAGAGCTAAATATGTGTGACTATATCCTGTGAACATCGATGCAAATTTTCCAAGTAACATATTCCAGTTTGGTAAAAGGTCTATGATGGTGTATAATAGCAGAACAAACAAAGCATAGACCAAGACTTAAATATATATATATTAGTAGATACACTAGGTAAGTGGGACAAAGAAAAGTGGAGGATCTCGCTAAGTCCTCAGATACTATCAGACAGCCTTCTTAGCATTTTGGTTGGTGAAAATTAGTCCAAAGGATTTACTTAACTGTCACCAGAATTAGGTAACATACAGAGAAGCAATCAAGGGCTATTTGCAACCCTCTAACCTCTCCACATCTTGAAGTTCTAACCAGTCAATCAGTTTTTATAGTCACAGTTCCTTTCTAACATTTCTGATCTATTACCTTCCTCAAAATACTCCTTTAGTATGTCCATTTGTTTCTACTGAATGTTTCCATTATATGTTAGAAATAACTTCTTAACTAATTCAGTCTAATTAGCTTTTCTCTTTGAGGGGTAGAAAAATAGATTTTCCCAGTCCAAAAAAAAAAAAAAAAAGTCTTACATAACACACAGTTGTGGTCATAGCCAAAGAAGGAATGTGGGGACTTCAATTCATTATCATCTATTCAATCTTTTGTAGTATTTGCATATGCAGGTATTTGAAAGAGAAGATGACTTTGTCTAGAAGAAATAAAAAAAATTAGAAAATATTGAAAACTAATCCAAGCTTAAGAGATGCTACCCCAAAGCCATTTCCATACGGACACAAAACTGTCAATATTTTTGAAAGGAAAAACATTTCCAAAGTGCCATATTTCATGTGGAAAGAGAAACCCTGAGTGACAAACATAAGTTAGTGTCAGCATAGGGTAAGAGAGTGGGAACACCAGGAGAGAATTTTTCAAAGGAAAGTCCTCCAAAAGATGGGGAATTTTAACAGACATGTTCAGCAGCACAACAGATAAGTCTAGAACTAATGTCACCAAATACCATTATTCCTATAAAGACCTAAGGTCTCAGTGACTTTGCTTGTGCGATTTCAATCTTAGACCTTATGTTCCTGTTCACGAAAGGCCTTCTTTAGAGGTAAAGGATAAAAATAAAACTAGGAATGAAAAGCAAAAGCAGAAACCTCAGCTTTTCTCTGGCCCTAACTTTACTTTTATGAACACTTTGCCTATTCGATACACTTGCTTGAAGGTAGATACTACTTTGAGCTTTCAGAAGAGCTGAGAGTTTGGTCATGAGAGCAAAAATCTCCAATTTTCTAGACTCGCATGTCAAAGCAATCATACCTATTGAAGCTGTTAGTGGTGATGTTTGGTAAGCTTTGGGCAAATCTTTTTGTCTTAGCTATAAAATATTGTTTTTTTTTTATTTGTTGAGCGTTCATGATGCTTAAATAAAAAATGAAAACAACTTAAAATCATACCTGGATTTATTTTGATGTTCTATTTGTTCTAGGGAATGCATTTTTCTACTCAAGTTAGGTGAGCTCATGTTCTAAAGTGTTCCACCACCACTGATTAGGAAGCAACTGTTTGCAAATAGCCCCAGTCTTCATGAGGCTTACTTTTAATAAATATTAAATAACTTCAATGTGCCTTTTAGTGGCCTCTGTCCTCGAGGATGGCACTTTGTCCCAGAATTTAAGATACTGAAGCACTTTAAATATCTTTACATATAGACTAAAGGAGACTTACAATTTAAGGCCCTGGTGAGCTGGACAAAGAGCAGCTTTCTTTCTGGAGTCTTAGTTTAACAACTCCTGATAACAGGGGCTAGGATGATCAAATTTCAGTGTTCTAGAAGGAATGTTCTCAAAATTATACTAATGTGATTATAGGAAAATGTTGATTGTTTTTTATCAATAGTCAAATAAGCATGGGAAGATATCGAAATAGTCTGTAAATATAACTGTAAGAGGAATTTTTATCAGATTATATTTTATACTGAAATAATTTTTATAAAGAGAAAAAATGAAAAAAAAGTCCATAGATACCTATTTGAATTAAAATTACAATTATTTAATTTGGAGAAACAGTATTATTTTGACTAGAACTTTTTTGCCTTTTAGTACTTCTATTGTTGGGTAATGATGATAACCTTAATTTTATATATATACATGTATGTAGATATATTGTTTAGATACTCATTATATTTCATCATTTTCCTGGCTATGCATATTAATATATAAGTATTCATATGTACCATATGGTACATATGATTACCTAACAAATAGATTAGAGCAGATCTCATCTGTGGTGTATGTTTTCTTAGTGCCAGTTGTGCAAAGACACACAAATGGGTGCTATTATGTGAAAGGGTGCATGCTTTCACTAATGACACTATAAAACTACACATTTGTCAACCTGTATGGACATTAACCTGAAAGTTTATTTATTGCTGAAATGCTAAACAACATTCCTCAAGTATATCAGATTTTTTATAATAATTTATTTTTTATTTCTTCAATTACATCTCAATCACAATCCCCTCCCTACTCCCCCCTCCAGTCCCACCCTTCCACCCTCCTCCCCCTCAACCCCCCATCCTCTTCCCTTCTTTTTCTTTTTTTTTTAGTTTAAGGTACTTCTTTTTTCCCCCCAACAGCTCTCCCTTTCAGTCCAAAAAATGGTTCTTTTTCTTATAACTATAAATACAATACAAAACAACAGAAATAAATAGGCCACAATTATAAGAGTTATATGGCTTAGCATACATTCCCAATGTCCAGTCCATATGTATTTGGCACCTGACTTAACATTCTACTATCTAACCATCTCCATGAGTTTAAAGTTCTATATCTAACTCAACATTCATACTATCTTGCATCACAATTTTAAAAACATCTTCTTAGATCCAGAACACCCTCTTGATTCCTAAACAACTCAAAATTTAAATATGAGACTCTAGCTATCTATTCTTCAACCACCTCAGAGACCTGAGAGGGATAAATATATCTGATTATATAGGAAGTGCAGGGCCCGCAGCTTCCAAAACTAAGAAATGACATACCAGTGGCTGCCTGGACAGTTCCCATTTTCTCTCCATACATTACAGCATCAATCTTCAGCCATTTGGCCCCGTTTCTCTGACAGACATTGATTGTAGAGCAGGAATTATAAAGGACTTACCTACCCTGTCTTGGCAGAGCTAGGCTGTCGACTTATCTGCTTCCAAGTTTTGTCCTTTTTGGACAGCAGTCTGTCTACAGTTGAAGCAAGGGGTTTTCCTTGCCAAGAGAAAGGCTTACCACCAATTCAATCATCTCCTACTGAAGATTCTTTGATGCTCATCTTCTACTTGGAGTAGAATAGGGGGTGCTGTCAGGAGCTGACACGTCTCAATATCAAAAAATCTTAAGTTAAGAAAACATCTTTGAATGCCATATTCTGCAGATCTCTTGAGGTTTTTGAAGATACTCTATCTATCTCTTATATTTAGATAAGCAAACATTGCTTGTCTCTTAGCAACTTGATTTCTGAGTAGCTTAGAAAATAACTGTGATAGACTGTCATAGTAACTAACAAAATGACACGTTTTCATGACTGTTGGTTTTCGTTTCTTAATTATCCTAAACAGTTTATGTCGGTTGGTAGCAAGAGGTCAAAACTTGACATTTGTATATCAGATTTTTAAAAGATGATTCTAAATCTTAAAATATCTTGCCTTGTGGAGATGGAGATATGGTTGAGCAGTTAAGAGCGCTTGTTCCTCTTTCTGAAGACCCAGGTTCCATTCTCATCATCCACACGGTGCCTCCCAACTGTTTAACCTTCTACAACTCCAGTTCCAGAGGATCCAGTGCCCTCTCCTCTCCTCCCAGCATGCACACACATGCATTTATATATATATATATTTAGGCAAAACACACAAATAAACTCTTAGTAATAACAAATAGATTAAAGGCGATCTCATCTGTGGTGCATGTTTTCTTAGTGTCAGTTGTGCAAAGACACACAAATGGGTGCTATTATGTGAAAGGGTGCATGCCTTCACTAAGGACACTTTAAAAACTACAAATTTTAGGTTTTACTCTTTGTAGGAAGTTATTGACAGAACTTTCAATGGAAACTACTTATAAAGAAGTGTGTACACAGACTCAGTTACATGAGATACCACAATGAAAAGATATTGGTTAACAAACAGAAAAATAGCATTCTGGAAAGCAATCTTATACATCTAAAAATATGAGATAAGTAAATATTTAAAGGTCAAAATGAATGAAAGAAATAAATCTATTGAGAAGCAGAAAATATAGCTAATGTCTAGCAGCAGGATTTCTACAGAGCCTCTGATTTTTATCTGAGGGCCATAGACAATAGATTATGAAAGTTGATATTTGTGTCATGCTAATGTAAATTGTATTTAAATTTCTTAAACACATTTAGTACAAAAGAAAATTTCAAAACTCACCAGGAGGAGGCATTTGTAGTTCTGTGCCTTTGTCCAGTACTCTTCCAGGAAGCTCTGGCTTTGTCAGGCAGCAAGCCAGAAGGGTATGCTTCTTCACCAGAAGGTCTAGGCTACATCAGTTTCTAATCAGAAAAGGGTGAAACATGGGATGAGATCTGTCCAATGCCACAGGATACCCTGGAGAGGTAGGAGAAAGGATTTTTTCTACCAGCATGTGTTACAACTTTTTTAGCTAAGCAAGCAAGAGGGTTAGGTTACCTCTAACACTCTCAGTCATGCAGCAAAAGGTAACTGATCTTTTAGCTAAGGTGTCAGCCCCAGGCCAGACAGCAGCAGGGAGTTCAGGGTTCCAGAGCCAAGCGAAGCCATCAGCGAATCTGGTAGCTGCTTTGGGGATAACCAACAATCAGCCACCACAGATGAACTGTTGTGGGTGGTTCAGGAGACATGGGAGCTTCAGAGGCAGCCACTGGGGTGACCAATGGTGGTGATTGAGATGTGAACCTGACTAGGCAGCAGTGCCAGCAGTGAGGCAGAAGCCTGTTCGCTAAGGAAGCCCTGCTAGGCAGACAGATCCAGAGACAAGTTCTTGATGTGAGGAAAAGTCCTTCCTCACCAACCCCATAATAAACAACTGAGTCTCAATCGATCATGGTGGAGGAATAGAGTGGAAGAGAGAGAGTTTATTTTGAGGAAAGGGACATTATAAATTATGGGCAGTGGGCTGGGTTTTGGAGGTGAATATGTTTGATTCACTGGTACTAGGCATGCTAGGGATGCTTCATTTACATGGAGTATCATGTACATGGGAAGGGAACATAGTACCTAATTATCCCATGAACAGTGGGAGTAGGGGAAGAACTCCAGGTATGGTTAGAAGCATGGACAAAGGTCATTGGCTAAAAGCCAAGGCACCAAGAGATTTCATTAGCATGGGGAGGTGATCCTTGTGTGGGTTTCTTATTGGGAGAAAGGGTTGGGCCTGTACTTTTCCTGAGGGTTACATGACAATCCTCAGATAGAAAGTGTGGGGTTCATGTTTCCCCAGATCAGGTGGAAGAGGGAACTCTGTTGAGATAAGGAAGTACATCATTTAGCACCAAGCTCAGGGGCTTTCTGATAATGCCAGACTTCCACTTTACTAGCTTTACAGCATTGTGATGAAAGCCAGATTATTATATCCCTGTTAAGAATATCAGGGCTTGTGAAAATGGAAAATCTTCTTTGATTAATTTTCATACATGAACATTAGGAATAAATAACTCATTCAAACTTGGAGAAAGTTAGTGTAAGGGTCATGGAGGAAATGAGTTAGGTCTATTGCAACCAATGTCTTAGTTCCTGTCAAACATACATGTGTATTTTTTTTTTTGACACTCAAAGTTTAGATAAAAAGGGATCCCTTTATAATATTCAAGGCTGGTAAAAATTGCAATCCTGAAAGATACTGCAGGAAATGCAGGAATCACAGCAGGTAAAAGAGTCTCTTTTGTCAACAGTGGTTTGCTGCTTCCATAAACGGGGGAAGGAACAGGAGAATCTTTTATGTTCCATCTCTCTAGGATTTATGAAGATGGATTACTTACTGAGTCTCATGAGCAACCCCCTCTTATTTTTACCCCAAAGGGAGTGTTTTAATTTTAAATAAACTTTATCCTAAAGTACATTATTTTAAACTTACCCAGCGATTCTGGTAATTGAAGCCATGTATGTCAGCTTAGCCATGATATACATGATATGAAGGGTCATAAATCATGACAATGTTTGTATGAAAAGCATTAAGTGTACATAGCAGTAATGATAGGCCTGTTTATGAAGACCAATAGTTTTACTTATTGTAAAACTACAAAAAGGCAGATCATAAATGGGTCACAAATAAAGAATAAGCCAAAAAATTTTCCCAACATTTATTTATTTCTTCAAGTTATATCTCAATCATAGTCCCCTTCCTCCTCCCCCTCCTGGTTTCACCCTCCCACCCTCTACCCCTTCTCCCTCCTATCCACTTTTTAAAAAAAATTTAGGTGGCTCTTTTCACCCCAACAGCTCCCTCTTTTAGTCTTTTTCTTATAACAATAAATATAATACAAAACAATTAGAAGAATTAGGCAACAATTATGAAAATTGTAATATATAAATAACATATATTCCCAATGTCCAGTCCATATGTATTTGGCAACTGATAATAATATTCTATTATATATCTGTCTCCATGAGTTTAAAGTTCTACACCTAACTCAGTTTCCATCCTAACTTGCATTATCAACTTGAAGGCATCTTCTTAGACCTAGAACATACTTTTAATTCCTAAACAACTTAAAACTTAACTGTGAGACTATAACTATCTAGTCTTCAACCACATCAGAGACCTGTGAAGGATAAATATATCTGAATAAATAGGAAGTGCAGAGCAAGCAGCTTCCAAAACTAAGAAATGACAGACAACTGGCTACCTGGACAGTCCCCAATTTCTCTCTATAATGTTGGAGCATTTGTCTTCAGCCTTTTAGTCCAGTATTTCTGACAGGCATTAATTGTGAAGCAGGAATTATGAAGGACTTGCCTACCCTGTCTTGTCTTATCTAGGGGGAAAGAGACTTGAAACAAAAGGGGGATATAGACATGATATAAGAATGATAAAGAAAAAGGGGTAGATTTTGAATCTGCTCAGTGTACATTGTTACAAAATTAAGGTTATATTTGGCTATATTGGTATAGATCTTTGTATAGTGATACAAAATTAAGATGAACTGTTTTTAAGGTATTGTACCTATGTAATTATTAAAAATGCAATGTGAAGTTCTAGGCCTTTTGATAGCTACTGTCACAAACCGTTTAGGATAATTAAGAAATGCAAGCTAATAGTCATACAAACTTGTCATTTTGTTAGGTACTAGTGTAGTGTATCACAAATGTTTTCTAAGTTAAACAGAAATCAAGTTGCTAAGAGACAAGAAAACATGCTTATTCAAATATACTGAGATAGATAGGTGGTCTTCAAGAGCCTCAAGAGATCTGTAGAATATGGAATTTAAAGATATTTTCTTAACTTAAGATTTTTTGATATTGAGACATGTCAGTTCCTGACAGCATCCCCTACTCTACCCTAAGTAGATGATGAGCATTGAAGAATCTCCATTTGGAGATTGTTGCATTAGTGGTAAGCTTGTCACTGGACAAGAGAAAGCACTTGCTTCAACTGTAGACAGAAAGGACAAAACTTGGAAGCAGGTAAGTAGAATAAGCCAAAATTGAGGAAATAAAAATATTAAGAATATCTAGGAAATTATCCACAGGGAAATTCACACAGAACTGAACCGACAGTACCAATGCTTCCACTGTGTAGCTCTGTAAACTCATCTATAAAGTTTGGATATTTGATCTGTGAGGGTAGAATCTTTGTGTGCATAGATTTCATAGAGGTAAGAATATTAGAAACCATAAATAGCCACAGATGAGTACAGATACTTATTTAATACATATTATCAAGATTAGGGAATTCTCTAGATGTTATGCTAAATGTCATTTTATATATATATATATATGACCATTGCCTAAAAGGAATAAACTGTTTAAGATTAGAAGATAGTAATATGAGAGGAAATTTAAAGTTTGTGGAGTGGAGATAAAACTGAGGCCTTGAAATTCAGAAGCCTATCCAGGGTTAGTCATCTAAAAATAGAGCATGATGCTATTGTGGGAATAAGCAGTAATAATAACAATAGTATGTTACTAACATTGTATATTCAGCAATAAATGACTTGATGTAGTTCTTTACTAGGTACTTTATGTGAATGTTCATATACTCAGTAGATGCATCACAGAGCTCTTAGACCTTTATCAGCAGGCTCTGCACTGCAGACTGCTGTGTTTCATATACACCTAGGGATTCTTTTCTTGGTAGGAAGAGAACAAATATTTTGGGAAACAAGATATTACAGGATTATAATTTTTTATCACTGTTGCTTAGGTTTTTTAATGTTAAATAAACATAATTCTGCCAATCATTTTGAAATAGTGTTTTTATTCTATGCAAAGTAATATAAGAAAAGGTGCATTATAGTGGGGATACTACCTAAGAAACAGCTTTTTCTGTTCTACAATCCTAGAAAGATCATAGTTTTCTGTAATTTCTTTGTAATTATTTAGTTTTGTTGATGTTCTAGATTTAGGTGGTGATTAAATAAAATCTTAAGAAAATAATTAGAGGTTGGGAAGGTGAATGGGGAAAGGAGATAGGAAACTACTCCAGAAAAATAAGGAGTTGTCCAGAGGAGTTCCATATGTCTTGTTACTTTCAGGACAGCAGAGACTAAAGAAGTAGAAAGAGACCATAAGGGTGGTATGGTGCTGTGTCTTAATTGATACCTCTGTGGGATATCCTGCAAGTATTTTGTGTTATTAAGGGTAAAACACAAATAGATTATTCTTCACTGAAACATGAGAAGATAAGGGATAAAACAGAATGTTGGTTAGAATGGAGAGGTACCTAACTAAACCTCTCTTTTTGTGTGTTTATTTATTACCTCAAGTTACATCTCCCTCCCAGTGCCCTCTTTCCACTCCTCCTGTTCCCATCCCCCACCCTGTATCCACTCTCTCTCCTATCCTACTCCTCAGGATAGGAGTGGGGTGTCTCTACATATCTGCCCCCCCAGTTCAGAAATCATATAAGGGCTAAGAGCTTCCTCATGTATTGGGGGCCTATATGGCAGCACCACTAGGGCAAAGTGTCTCACTAGCAGGTAACAAAGTCTATGTACCTGTTCCTTTTGGTACATTGGTATACTATATGGCTAAAATCCAATTATAAGTGAATAGATGCCATGCACATCTTTCTGAGTCTGAGTTAGCTCACTCAGGATGAGTTTTTCTAGTTCCATGCATTTGGCTGCAAATTGCATGATTTCTTTGTTTCTGATAGTTAAGTAATATTCCATTGTGTAAATGTGCCACAGTTTTTTTTTTTTTTTTATCCATTTGTTGGTTGAGGGACATCGGGGTTGTTTCCAGTTTCTAGTTATTACAAATAAAGCTGCTATGAACATAGATGAGGAGATGTCCTTGTGGTTTGGTGAGGAATTATATGGATGTATACCCAGAAGTGGAATGGATGGGTCTTGAGATAGAGCTATTCCAAGGTTTCTAGATATCACCGGACTGATTTCCATAGTGGTTGTACAAGTTTCCACTCCCACCAGCAATGGAGGAATGTTCCCCTTTCTCCACAACCTTGCCAGCATGTGCTGTCATTTGAGTTTTTGATCTTAGCCATTCTGACAGGTGTGAGATGGAATCTCAGAGTTGTCTTGAGTTGCATTTCTCTGATAATTAAGGATGTTGAGCATTTTTTCAAGTGTCTCTCAGCTATTAGAGACTCTTCCTTTGTGAATTCTCAGTTTAGCTCTGTTTCCCATTTTTTGATTGGATCATTATTTTTTTTGGAATTTAATTTCTTGAGTTCTTTGTAAATTTTGGATATTATCCCTCTGTCAGATGTGGGGTTGGTAAAGATCTTTTCCCAATCTGTAGGCTGCCATTTTGTTTGAATGACAGTGTCCTTTGCCTTACAGAAGCTTGTCAGTTTCATGAGGTCCCATTAATTGATTGTTGGTCTTAGAGCCTGAGCTATTGGTGTTCTGTTCAGGAAATTTTTACCTGTGCCAATGAGTTAGAGGCTTTTCCCCACTTTCTCTTCTATCAGAATTAGTGTGTCGGGCTTTATGTTTAGGTCTTTGATCCTCTTGGACTTAAATTTTGTGCAAGGTGATAAGTATGGGTCTAATTTCATTCTTTTACATGTCGATATTCAGTTAAATCCAGCATCATTTGTTGAAGATGCTGTCCTTTTTCCATTGTGCAGTTTAGGCTTCTTTGTCAAAAATTAAGTGTCCATAGTGTGTGGGTTCATTTCTGGGTCTTCAATTGGATTCCATTGATCAACTGGTCTGTTTTCATACCAGTACCATGCTATTTTTCTTACTCTTGCCTTGTAGTATAGCTTGAAATCTGGTATGGTGATACCTCTGGATTTTTTTTTTTTTTTTTTTTTTTTACTGTACAGGATTGATTTAGCTATTCTGGATTTTTTGTTATTCCATATGAAGTTGAGAAGTGTTTTTTTTCCAGGTCTGTAAAGAATTGTGTTGGTATTTTGATAGGAATTGCACTGAATCTGTATATTGCTTTTGGTAGTATGGCCATTTTTATTTTGTTGATCCTACCTATCCATGAGCATGGGAGATCTTTCCAGCTCCTGATGTCCTCTTTAATTTCTTTCTTCAAAGACTTGAAATTCTTGTCATGAAAGTCTTTCACATGCTTGGTTAGAGTTACCCTAGGTACTTTATGCTGTTTGTGGCTATTGTGAAGGGTGTTGTTTCCCTAATTTCTTTCTCAGCCCATTTATCTTTTGTTTAAAGAAGGGTTTCTAATTTTTTTGAATTAATTTTGTATCTAGCCACCTTGTTGAAGTGATACTTTTGATGTGTTCTTGGTTATGATACTTTTGATGTGTTCTTGTTTTCAGTTTGCCAGTATTTTATTAAGTATTTTTGCAGCTATGTTCATGAGGGAAATTGGTGTGAAATTCTCTTTCTTTGTTGGGTCTTTGTGTGGTTTCGGTATCAGGGTGATTGTGGCCTCATAGATTGAGTTTGGCAGTGTTCCTTTTGTTTCTATTTTGTGGAATAGTTTGAAGAATATTGGCATTAGCTCTTCTTTGAAGATCTGGTAGAATTCTGTGCTGAAATCATCTGGCCATGGCTTTTTTTGCATGGGAGATCATACACCATTATCAAGTAGGCTTCATCCCAGGAATGCAGAGGTGTGTCAATATATGAAAATTCATCAACATAATTCACCATATAAACAAGCTGAAAGAAAAAATCCACATGATCATCACCCTAGATGCTGAAAAAGCATTTGACAAAATTCAACACCCCTCCATGCTAAAAGTTCTGGAGAAAGCTAGCATACAAGGATCATACCTAGAAATAATAAAGGCAATATACACCAAGCCAGTAGCCAACATCAAATTAAATGGAGAGAAACTTAAATCCCTTCTTTTAAAATCAGGGACAAGGCAAGGATGCTCAGTCTCCCCATATCTCTTCAACATAGTACTTGAAGTCCTAGCCAAGCAATAAGACAACTAAAGGAGATCAAGGGAATACAAATTGGAAAGGAAGAAGTCAAACTATCCCTATTTGCAGATGATATGATAGTATACATAAGTAACCCCAAATGACTGTTTCTATTTCCTTATGGGTCATAGGACTGTTTAACTTGTTAACCTGATCTTGATTTAGCTTTGGTAGGTGGTGTCTATTAAGAAAATTGTCCATTTTGCTTAGGTTTTCAAATTTTGTGTAAGATCTTTGGAGTAAGACCTAAAGATTCTCTGGATTTCCTTGATGTCTGTTATTATTTCTTTCTTTTCATTTCTGATGTTACTAATTTGAGTATTTTCCCTCTGCTTTTTTATCAGTTTGGCTAAGGTTTTGTCTATTTTGTTGATTTTCTCAAAGAACCAACTCATGGTTTCATTGATTCTTTGCATTGTTCTTTTTTTTTTCTAAGTTGTTGATTTCAGCCCTAAGTTTGATGATTTCCTGTCATCTGCTCCTCTTGGGAGTGTTTGCTTCTTCTTTTATTTTTTTTTCTAGCTCTTCTAGTTCTGCTGTTAAGTTGCTAATATGAGCTGTCATAATTTTCTTCTTGAAGGCACTTAGTGCTATGAACTTTCCTCATAACACTGCTTTCATTGTGTCCCATAGATTTGGGTATGTTGTGCATTTGTTTCATTGGATTTTATGAAGTCTTTGATTTCCTTCTTTATTTGTTCTCTGACCCAATTGTCTAGAGAGTTGTTCAGTTTCCAAGAATGTGTAGGCATTTTGTTATTCCTGTTCTTTCTGAAGTCCAGCTTTAATCCATGTTTGTCTGATAAGATACAAGGGGTTATTTCAGTTTCTTGTATCTATTGAGGCTTGCTTTGTGTTCAACTATAGGATCAATTTTTGAGAAGGTTCTGGGAGCTGCTGAAAAAAAGGTGTATTCTTTTGTGTGTGGGTGAAACGTTATGTAGATATCTGTTAGGTTTTTTGATGCATGACCTCTGTTAGTCTCATTATTTCTCTGTTTAGTATCTGTCTTGATGATCTGTCCATTGTTATGAATAGGGTGTTGAAGTCTCCCACTACTAATGTGTGTGAGTCCATGTGTGGCTTACGTTTTAAAAGAGTTTCTTTTACAAATGTGGGTGCCCTTGTATTTGAGGCATATATATACAGTATTGAGATGTCATCTTGATGAATTTTTCCTTTAACAAGTATGTAGTGCCATTCTCCATCTCTTTTGATTAACTTCAGTTGAAAGTCTATTTTATTTGATATTAGGATGGCTACCCCAGCTTTCTTCCTGGGCCATTTGCTTGGAAAACCTTTTCCCAGCCTAGTATATTTATCTATACTAAATATTTCTTTAAATGATAGGTATAACAGTGGCACCATAGATTATGAGCTCCGAAGAAAGCCCAATCTAGAAACACAGACCTCAGAGAGTTTAATATACATGATACTTCATTAATCTTTATGAGTCAAAACATGGTAATGAATGACAGCTCTCAAGCAAAATGAGGAAAAGTAAACATTGTTTAAATACTAGTTACATTTTACAGTGAAAGAAAAGGAATATCCATCAAAATATATCAAGAATATCTGAGTACAATATTAAAATCAATAGAAGAAAGGGACCAACAATTCAGGAATTTCCCATGATGTGTGTGCTTGCTCTAATTACACATGCTAAATGCCATCCAGTGCTTCAAAACACAGCACCACTGCACAAACATTCCATCTGCTCTTAAACTTATGCTAAAATAGGTATTTTCATACAGCAAATCCTCCTCTAAGTAATATTTTTTTATCCTTTTTCTTCTAAATTTTTCTAATAATCTCTTTTCTCCTTTCTTAAACTCATTAATTAAAAGACCTCTAGAGAAAATGTAAACCAAAAATGCCTAAAACTTCAAAAGCAGAAATGATTAACTAATTTGTAAAAAATGTTATGCCATGATGTCTACTACCTAACTGAAAATGTTTCAGAATTATCTAGTTGCATGGTAACTTACTACACAAGAATAGCTCTCAGTTATTTGTGTCTGCAAGTATGATTTCTGTAAGTTCAAGAGTTTTCAGATAATTTATTCTCTATAAATATTGTGCTAAAGATAATTTTGTCAGCCTAGAATTCCAGACTTTGAGATGCTAAGCCATATATGAATAAAAATTTGACTTGAAATTAATTTCAAGCAGATTGCCTGTCAGTTGAAGGAATTTGTACCCTCATCCCATCTGACCTTTTGAAAAGATTACTCTTAATGATTTTAGCTGCATAATGGATTTCCTCTGTTTCTTTCACTTAAATCTAATTGAGTATAGATTGGGAAAAATTAAACACATGTGTTTATGACCTGGTGTGTCATGGAAGCTGAATTAAACTGTATTGGAATGTAAAACCCCTCACCAGAATTCTGAAGCTTACAGAATTAAGCCACTTTTAGGTCTTATACTACTCACTTACTGTTAGCTGAAATTTTAGTTTAAAAATCATAATGTTCTTTTATTCCAAGTCAAGTATGAACAAGAAGACCACCTATATCCAGGGACATACAGTATTCCCTATGGCAAACAAATTTTTCCCTTATTTAAATTACAAAAGGACTTAAAATTCATTAATCTTTTGAACTGTGCCAGTGGTAATGATCAACTGATCAATGAATTTAGGCTTTTTAAATAGGCGATATCGTTTTATAGGAAATTCAGTAGAAAAGTTAAATAAAAAATATGAATTAAATTGAACATAAATAAGTAGTTCATTAAAAGTTCAAGACTAGTAATGTAATCAAATCTCCACAACTAATGCTTATTTGTTTTCTTATGTCCAGTCATTTTAACTATAGCATACTTGTCTTAATAGACACCTCCAGAAGACAAATATAGCAGTGGAAACCAATCATATGATGTAAATATATTCTGTCAAAAGTTATGTGAAAAAATGACCTTTTCAACCTATATCTGAATATTTTTCTAAAATGTGAGAACTTTGGTAAAGCTATGTTAAAGAGACATGAATGATTGTGAACATCACTCCATCATCGGACTTAAATTAATATTTTAATCTATTTAATTTAAAATCTTAAGCTATATGTAAAAGGAAGACCTGGCATTGAACAAAGCAATGGAACAACTCATTAGTAATTAATTGTGACTTTACATCTCCTTGTTCTCTTGAAGAATGTGTAACCAAGGGCTTTGATCATTTGGAGGATCATGTATGATTTATAATTGCATAGAGCAACTAGATTAGTTTGCTTCATTTCATATGAAGTAATTAAGATGATGAGAACTTAAAAGTACCTCCTGTAGATCATACTGCCATGTAGTAAATTTCATAGCAAGTTAAATAATTTTAAAAGAGATTTAAAGTACTTGGAATGGGCATAGAGAAAGTGTGATTCTGTTTCTAACTATTGGCTGGATAGTCATTATATATATATATATAATAACATTGCAGGAGGGTTAAAAATTGTTAAGAGACAGAGGTTAAGGGTGTCTTTTGTGAGGTTGTGTCTCTTAACAACATCAGAAGGCATACTCACAAAGTGATGAAAATTACTACCCAAACATAAACTGAACAAGGATGACAGCAATGAACATGTGAAAGTGGGTGAGGAAAATCCCAAAAGACCTCAACTGACAAAGATCTACAGACAACTAAATAAAACTGAGTAGTAGATGTGTTCCTCCCCAAGGAAGAGCACATCAATGGGTTGTACTGTACCAAATGATAGGCTGTGAAAATATACATACAAGTAACACTATACAGACTTTGCAGATTTTATTTAGAAATGTGTTTGTATACATAAATTATATATGTATGCAATAACAATTAATGAAAAAATGCTATAATTTTGAAGGAGAGGGGGGTGGGTATGATCAAAGGCTTAGAGAGATGAAATAGAATGAAGAAATGTAATTAATATACAATCTTCAAAATAAAAAAACAAAAGACTAGTGACTGCATTTACCATTTGAACATTTACAGAACCAGGGAAAAAGAGATCTGTAGTCTCCAGTGAGATATTTCTTTATTGTATGATTTTTCAAGTGACATGCACAAATACTGAATGAACAGTTGTTGATGATGTGTACCTACCCTCAGTCACTGATCAGCTGTATATAAGGATTCTACTTAACATATATTTTAAAACTGTGTCATCTATCCATTTTTTCCTGTATATTTTTCCTTCCTTCCCTCTTTTTCTTCATTTCTTATCTTTCTATTGTTAGACAAAGACCTGCTACATAGTGTAGGCTACCCTGGTAATTTCTGTCCCTTTGCCTAAAGGATTACAGCCAGGTGTGGGGGTGCATGGCTTTAATCTCAGCACTTGAGAGGCAGAGACAGGCAGATCTGTATGAGTTCAAAGCCAGCCTGATCTACAAAGTGAGTCCAGGACACAGAGAAACCCTGTCTCAGGAAAAAGAAAAAAAGCATAGTACAACAAAAAAGTCAAACAAACAAACAAACAAAAAAGAACTAGAGTTACAGTTTTGCTACTACACACAACTCCTAATCTTCACTTATATCTAATTTTAAAGAAATATACCTTATATAAGCTAAAAATCATCTAAGTATAACTAAATCAATCTGTTGGAATTAAAAAAATCATGCAATGGAAAGGATGTCTAGTTTCTCCTCCTAGGTATTCAAAAGGGTAGAAAGAACTTCACTGCCACTCATATGAAGCATTTAAAAAAACCTGGGTAATTGCAAAGTCATGCATTTTCATTAGTCAAAACAAAACAAAACAAATCTAAAACAAAAAATAAGCAAGAAAACAAACAAAATACCGGTGTATAATCCAAGGAAAAGAGATTCTGAAATCTAAGGGTCCTGACACATCTTATTCAGGATTGACTTAACAACACTACTAAAAAGAGTCCCTTTCAAGATAGTAATGATTTTAGAGGCTAGCTTGTCTTGACAAGAGATGGTGAATAATTGAGGGTCATAGAGCTGTTAAAATATAGTCAGGATTTATTTTTATAACCCCTCCTTAACTTCAGGAGGGGTACAAACTGATCCCAGAACATTGTTTTGCATCTCTTTTTCACAATATAAAAGTTTCATCAACAGGAAAATGAGCAACAAACACCATCATTTTAATAACCTGATAATCCATTGCAGCCAAGACAACTGTGAACAAGGAACATGTTTGGGTTCAGAAGAAGAGCCTGGACTGAAGGCAAATGGAAAATTGTTATGACCACACATGATAAATAGACTTCAGGCTACACATGACAATGAGCACATAACTTAAGATTATTGATAAGAGAAAGAGAAATGCCAGGCACATGGAAAGAGAGCTCCTCAGAGGTTACACGCATACACAGCACACACATACACACACTACATGTGTACATATATATGTATGTTCATATATGTGTATATTGCCAATATTAAGGGAAATACCCTTTACATGCGAACCTTCATGCTGTATCATTAAATATTTTTGTTAAGGCCACACTAGTGAGGAAAGCAGGGAGGGGGGTGTTAACTGCAGATCTTCAGATCTTCCTCCATTCCTCCACATCCAACCCCCAAGTTTCATGTCCAGCTTTGTAGAAGACTACCTGCTACAACCTTCCCTCCCTCCATGCCTCCATCTTCAGCAGATAACTCAGATCTTTTCTGTCAACCTTCCTCCTCTCTCATCCCCTTGTCCCAGCCCCTAACTGCAACAGAAATTCCATGGGAACTCACCAGCCAACCCTTCCAGAGAAAATAGTGGACCAGGGAAGCATGTAGATGAGCTTCAGGTATTCAAACTCCCTCCTCTCCTCCAAATCTAGTCACTGAGTCTCATATCCAGCACTGTAACAGATTACCTGTTGTGGTCTTTCTTTATCTAAAGGGATTAAATTGATCCTAAGAAAACACCGTGTTTTGTTCCTTTCTATAGACTCCCCAGTCCATCCTTACTCATAAATTTCATCTTCCAATACCTAGAATCACATTCTGCATGGAATTCCCAGAGGCTACACCTGACAAAATCTCTGAAGAATTTCCTACCAGAAAAAGCACAGTCACCACACATTCCTAATACCCAGATAAGGCAAAAAAAAAAAAATAAAAGAGGAACAAAATACCCATCCAACAAATCATCTTCTAGAATTGCAATCATTCCAAAACCAGATGTCTGCATATCAGCAGAAAAATATAATCAATAACAGCCAGGACAATATATCTGCACTACAGCCCAACAGCACTACTAAGATAGACTCTACGAAAAACAACATAACTAAAGCACAAGACAAAGATCTTAAAATAAATATGATTAAGGCCCTTAAAGAATAAATGATTAAACTCCCTAAATAAATCAATGAAAACACTGTCCAACAGTGGGATGAAATAAATAAAAAGTTCAAGACCTGCAACTGAAATAGAATAAAGAAAATGGAAAATAAGAGAAAACTGGAAATGAAAGATTTAGGAACTCATACAGAAACCTCAGAGGTAAGCCTCACCAAAAGAATATAAGAAATGGAAGAAAAAAATCTCGGGCATTGAAGACAAAATAGAAAAAAATGGATACATAAGTCAAAGACAATGTTAAATCTAAAAATTTCAGGGACAAAAAAATCTAGAAACTCTGGAACATGATGACAGGAACAAATCTACAAATAAGAATAATGAAGGAAGGAGAAGAAACTCAGGTCAAAAGCAAAGAAAATATTTTCACCAAAATCCTAAAAGAACATTTCTCTAATCTAAAGAAGGAGTTGCATATCCAGATAGAAAAATCGTATCAAATACCAAGTAGACAGGACGAGAAAAGAAATTCTCCTTGAAAATAATTATCAAATCACTAAAAGTACAGATCAAAGAAGGAATATCAGAAATGGCAAGGGAACAAGGCCAAATAACATATAAAGACAAACTTATTAGAATAACACCTGATGTCCCAATGTAGACTCTAAAATCCAGAAGGTCCTGCCCAGATGTTGTACACACTCTAAGAGATCACAGATGTCAATATAGACTACTATACCCAGCAAAATCTTTGATCATTATAGATAGAAGGAGAGACATCCCATGATAAAAATAAATTTAAGCAGTATCTAACTATAAGTCCAGCTTGACAGAAGGTCCTAGAAATAAAACTATAACCCGAAGAGGTTAATCACACACAAGTTGTGCTGGCTAGTCTTATGCCAACTTGACACACATAATATAGTTATCTGAAAGTAGGGAATCTCAATTGAGAAGATGCCTCCATAAGAACTGGCTGCAAGGCATTTTTTTTTCATTTTTTAAAAATTTATTTATTTATTTATTTATTGCTTCAGGTTACATCTCCATCACAGTGTCCTCTTTCCACCTCTCCCAGCCCCACCCTCTCACCCTCTACCCCCTATTCTTCCATCACACTCCTCTGGAGGGGAGTGTCCCTACATAAAAGTCCCCTGCCCCAGTTCAGCAGTCATATGAGGGCCAAGAGCCTCCTCATACACTGGGGGCCTAAAAGGCAGCACCACTAGGGCAAAGTGTCTCATTGACAGGAAAAAAAGTCTATGTTCATGTTCCATTTGGTGCATTTGTTGTAGTATAGTTACCCTATATTATACGGCTAAAATCTGACTATAAGTGAATAGATGCCATGTGCATCCTTCTGGGTCTGGGTTAGCTCACTCAGGATGAGCTTCTCTAGTTCCATCCATTTGGCTGCAATTTGCATGATTTTGTTGTTTCCACTGTGTAGATGTACCACAGTTTTTAAATCCATTCTTCGGTTGAGGGACATCTGGGTTGTTTCCAGTTTCTAGCTATTACAAATAAGGCTGCTATGAACATAGCTGAGGAAACTTCCTTGTGATTTGGTGAGGAATAATTTGAGTGTATACCCAGAAGTGGTAAGGCTGGGTCCCGAGGCAGAGCTATTCCAAGTTTTCTAAGATATCTCCATACTGACCTCCATAGTGGTTGCACAAGCCTGCACTCCTACCAGCAATGGAGGAGGGTTCCCCTTTCTCCACACCCTTGCCAGCATGTGCTGTAATATGAGCTTTTGATCTTAGCCATTTCTTACTTTGTGATTGGTGAGGAAAAGGCCAGCCCATTGTTGGTTTCATCCCTGGGCTGGTGGTCATGGGTTCTATAAGTACAAAGGCTGAGCAAGCTATGAGAAGAAAGCCAATAAACAGCACTCCTCCATGGCCTCTGCATCAGCTCCTGCCTTCAGGTTCCTGTCCTGTGTGAGTTCCCATCTTGACTTCCTTCAATGATGAACAGCAATATGGAAGCATAAGGCAAATAAATCCTTTCATCCCAACTTGTTTTTTGGTCATGGTGTTTGATCATAGCAATAGAAACCCTAATTAAGACACAAGTAAACACAAGAAATAAATAGCTCCAGACAAGAAAGTCAAAAGATGTGGAGGAAAAAATACCATAACAATAAAATATCAGGAATCAAGTAACACTGCTCATTGAAAACCCTTGATATCAATGGTCTCAATTGCCCAGTAAAGAAACATAGATGAAGGGATTGGATTTGAAAACATTCCATTCTTTTTCTGCATCCAAGAAACACACTTTAAAATCAAGGATAGTCATCACCTCAGGGTAAAATGATAGAAAAAGATACTACAAACAAATAGACCCAAGAAGCAAGCCAGAGTAGTCATTTTAATATTTTATAAAATTCACTTCAAAGCAAAATAAATCATAAGAGATAGGGAAAGACACTACATATTCACCAAAAGAGAATCTTCCAAGAGGATATTGCAATTCTTAATATCTCTGCACCAAACACAGGGTGCTCAATTTAATAATAAATATGCTACAGCAAAAATCACATATTGACCCTCACACAGTGATAATGGGTGAATTTGATCCCCTATTTTCACCAACAAGTGGATTGTCCAGAACAAAACCAAGCAGAGAAGTGCTGGAACTATTTGAAGTTATAAGCAGATTGCACCTAATAACCATTGACAGACCAGTTCACATAAACACAAAAGAATATCCTTTCCTCTAAGCATCTCATGGAACTTTCTCCAAAGCTGACTACATACTTGACCACAAAGCCAATCTCAATAGTACAAGAAAATCAAAGTAAGACCCCGTATCCTATCTGACCACCATGAACTAAATCTGGTTATCAGCAACAACAGAAACAGCAGAAAGCTTACAAACTCATGAAACTGAATAATTCCTCTACTGAATAAAAAAGTGGATCAATACAAAAATTAAGGAAGAAAATAAGGAATTTCTTGAAATGAATGCACAATGTACCCAAACTATAGGACACAATGAAGGCTGTTCTAAGAGGCAAGTTCATAGCACTAAGTGCCTACATTGAAAAAACATATGGAGAAATTTTATACTAGTGGCCTAACAGCACACCTTGGTTTCTCTGGAAAAAAGGAGAAGTCACGCTTGAAAACAGTAGATGACAAAAAATAACCAAACTCAATAAAATCAATAAAGGAGATACAACAGCAAAGAGATAAAAATAGAAGCATTAATAAAACAAAGAATTGGTTCTTTGAAAAAAATCAATGAGACTGACAAATCCTTTGACAAATGAATGCAAAGATAGAGAATGGAGATCCAATTAACAAAATTAGAGAATAAAAGGGGTACAAAAGAAAAGACACTGAGAAAATCTAGAGAATCATAAGGAAAAATTTTTAAAACATGTTTTCCACCAAACTGGAAAAATCTAACCTTAAACTGTACTACAGAGCAACATGATACTGGCACAAAAATAATCATGTTGATCAATTGAATAGACTTGAATACCCAGACATAAATCTATACACCTACGAACATCTAATATTTAACAAAGAAGCCAGAAATACACATTGGAAAGTGCAGATTCTTCAACAAATGGTAGCTTAAAACTGGATGGATGCATGTAGAAGAATACAAATAGATCCATATTTATTACACTGCATAAAACTCAACTGAAAATGGATTAAAGACTTCAATGCACTGACTGCTCTTTCAGAGGTCCTGAATTCAATTCCCAGCAACCACATGGTGGCTCACAACTGTCTATAACAGAATCTGATCCCCTGTTCTGGTGTGCATGAAAACAGAGCACTCATATACATAAAAAAATAAACAAACTTAAAATATATGCCTTAAAAGAGAAGAAAAAGCAGATACACTGAACCCGATTGAAGAGAAAGTGGAGGATAGCTTTGAATTCATTGACACAGGAAAAGACTTTCTGAACACGAGACACTATTAGTACAGGAACTAAGATCAGCAATAAATAAATTGGACTTCATGAAAAGTTTCTGCATAGCAAAGGACACCATCATTAGGACAAAGTAATCAGGCCACATAATGGAAAGAGTTTTACCACCTACCACCTGAAAAAGGGATAAAATCCAAAATTTATGAAGAGTTCAATAAACCCGGTTATCTTGAAAACAACTTAGTTAAAGATGAGGTACAGATCTAAACAGAAAATTCTCAAGAGGAATACCAAATGGGTGAGAGACACTTTAATGTTTAACACACTTGATCATCAGGGAAATGCTAATCAAAACTACTTTGAGATTTCATCTTATATACATCAGAATGGCTAACATCAATAAAACAAGTCAAAAATCCTGTTAAGTATGTGGAGTGAGGAGAATACTTCCACTTTGCTGATGGGACTAGAAATTTGTACATCCATTATGGGAGTCAATGTGGTGGTTCCTTAAGGAGATGAGAATGGATCTACCTCAAGATACAACCATGCCATCACAGAGACACTTGTTCAACTATGTTCATTGCTGTTCTTTTTGTTTGTTTGAGATAGGATTTCTCTATGTAACAGCCCTGAGTGTCCTGGAACTCACTCTGTTGACCAGGCTGGCCTTGAACTCACAGAGATCCATCTGCCTCTGCCTCCCAAGCACTGGGATTAAAGGTGGGAACCACCAATACCTGGTTATTGATGTTCTACTCATAAGAAAAATTTCAAACAACTTGGATGTCTCTCAACAGATGGATGGTATCTTAGTAAGGGTTACTATTGCAAAAAAACAAAAAAACAAAAACCAAAAAACAAAAAAAACCAAACCAAACCAAAACAAAACAAAAACAAACAAAAAAACCCCTATGTCTTTATTATGCATTTAGATGTTTTGGAATAGTGAAATGGTAGAAAGAGAAAGATCTTTGCTGCCAGGGATTGGGTGCAAAAATGAGTAGGGTTAAAGAAAAGACTTTGACATAAGGGAACTTTGGTGTTAATATGCCTTGCTGTAAGTAACTGCATGGGTGCATATCCCTCTAGGTCCCAGTAAGACCCCAGAGAACACAACACTACAAAGTGAATTCTCCAAGAGAATATGGAAGAAACTCAAGGCAGTGAAAAATGAAGCTATCTTTACTAATAACATAACATGAGGGCAGTGAGGAAAAAGCAAGATTTTACTAAGATATTTTAATGCTTAAATAACTGTAAACTGTATGAGCAGATTACATTCAATAGGTAAGTGCCTTTGCCAGAGGGATATAGATTATCATTAGAATCTATGCATTTTATGGAATTGCAGAAATGGAGGGCCGTAACTCACTAGTGAAAGAGGGGGTCCAGTATAGGATAGATTAAAATAATAGGAATCTGATAAATTGTCATCAGTTATATTTATGGATATACCATTTTGACTGGTAACTTCAAGTCGAGGTTGGAGCTGCTGTTTTGAGAAAGAATTCCTACTTTTTCTTTTTGGAAAAGATTTTATCCTGCCACTTAAAGTCATGGTGATCTTCTTCAGGGATGATGGATGAAATTATGGATGAAAGCTACCATTTTCACCTTATATTCAATTTTTTAAATGAAAAATATACTAGATAGATAGACAGGTAATTTAAAATCAACATATTTGTATGCAATGCTAGTATAATATTTATATTTTACTAGTTTATTTTTCCATGAGAGATTTGGGCACCATATTTTGAGGAGCTTCATCAATCAGCACAAAATGTTGTTCTAATATTCTCAAAATAACATGATTTCTTGGTTCTGGTGGTTTATCAGAGTATATACACTAGCTAAACTTAAAAAGCAATCATGTTATTTGCAAATTATTTTCTTTTAATTAAGTTTTGAGAACTCTATATTATATAGTCTGAATATATTATACATCCTACTCTAACTGCTCCCATTGCTACCTTCTCTATCCTACCATTCCTTTTCATCCAACTATGTTAACACTTCCTTATTTTCTTTCCTATTAAGTCCATATTTTCCTGCCAAGCTAGTCTTGGGAGTGGGGTCTGCATTGGTGTATAGTTAGTCTGCATATAATTTTCCAGCAATCATCACATGTCAATAGCTCCTAATTTTGTGGTCGGATTTTGTGTACATATTTCCCCTTTTATGCTGAAAATTTGTTTTGCTAAAGCTTGCTTGTGTCTTGTGCATGCTGTAACAATCACTATGATTTTATATGTACATCTTATTTGTTTTGTCTAGAAAACTCTTTTCTAGATGTTACTGACCACCTCTAGCTTTTATAATCAGTTTTTCATTCCTCTTCCCTGAAGATACCTGAGCCTTTAAGGGAGGGATATGACATGAATATCCCAATTAGGGCTGATAGTCTACTGATAGTCCACAGTCTTTTACTACCTTCACATTGAGCAGTTGGGGAATTCTGTGTTAATTATAACCTACTGCAAGTAGGAGCTTCTCTGATGGACTTTACTAGATACTATGATATATGAATATAGCAGTAAGTCATAATATTTCTATTTAGCAGAAAAATAGTATTCAACTGTCTTTTATTTCCTAGGACCCATATAGTTACATGTTTTTAATCCCTATAAAAGTGACAGACATGAATATCATCTCATGTAGTGGATCAGTGATCCAATAAGAAAGTGGTGGCTACTCTTATAATATTCATGTCACTATTGTGCCACTGGTCATATCTTGTCTAGGCAGTTGTGGTTGTAGTTTGAAGAGTTTATATTTAGATGAGACTGAAGCTTATTTTTTTCCATCTATCAATGTTCACACCACCTTCTAGTACCATGAATGTTAACCAGTAAGGATGAAGCTATACCTAAGGAAAATTATGGTATTTCAATTAAGGAACCATATCTATTAGATTAGAAAATTCAATATGAAGATACTAATATGAAAGAAGGTATAATTCCTTTGGGCAGAGGCTTGGTAAGTAAATATGGGTCAAGAGACTTTCATGTCATCCTTGAGGAAAAAAATAAATGGGAAGCCAGTGCTGGAGTGAACAGTGGAAAAAATAAATGGGAAGTCAGTGCTGGAGTGAAAAGTGGAAAAAATAAATGGAAAGCCAGTGTTGGAGTGAAAAGTGGTCTCATTGTCAATAGTTGAGTCCCATATTCAAAAGTTCATTTTGAATATAAAAATGAGATGTGACCTCATAAAAGGCCCACTGCAAGGAATAGATTGCCTTTTCTGGAGTTGTGGCCCAGTGAGATCTCATAAATCTCCAAACATTTCAGGTTATTAATACCCTTCATTACTCTAGAATTTGTCAGTAAGATCCTGTTACCTAAGAAGCAACGTGCTTGTGCCACAGAACACACCTGGAGAACCAACCTGATGCTCACATGGAAGATTCATCCTACTGGATAATTTGCATTGTATTGGAGGAGAAAAGGAACCATCATTCTTACTCAGCTGTGAACCTGATGCAGTACATATGACTGGCCTAGCAAGACTGTTTCCTGATTCAATAGTGGCACAAATATTACAAATTTCCTAAGTTGAGTTTGGAATCACACACAAAAAGGAATGAATACAGGGTATGGGCTGTCCTGTTAAGTGTCAGTGGTGATTTACCAGGATAAGACTCCAAATCACTTATACTTTCTTTATTGAATATAATCATTTTAATTAAAAATTTTCCATTGACTTAAGAAGTCACAAACAATGTTTAATATTTCCAGAGAAGAAAATTAAAAAATATTAAAACACAAAAGGAACAGTCATCCAGGAGGTAGATCATTCTGCTCAATTTCCAAACAGTTATAAGTTAAAAATGTCTGAAATTGTTAAATCTGATAGAAAGTTCCCCAAATAGATGGGTTACCTTCCAAAGCAGATAGGTGTAAAAATCCACAGGAAAAGAGGAGTCACATTGGGCTTCAGTATGATCTCAGGAAATGTAATATAGCATATTCAGTTTCTTTCTTTTTTTTTAATCCCAGGAAAAAAGTATGTATCTGCTAGATTGATTACCATTCAGAAGTATCATGCCTCAGGACCCTAGGTGCCATTTGGGAAGTTCCTCTGCTGTCCCTGAAAACAATCAAGAATATCTAGGGCCAGCTGACAACGAGGACTTGTTTCTGTGCCCATACTGAGGGACATCCTGATTCTGGCAGAGAAGCACAAAATGCATCTGTGATTCCCAGGGAACTGTAGGGGCAAACCTCACTCACAGACTTGTAAACCAGGTTGTAGGAATAGCCTGATATTCCACCAGCTCTAGCAGGCTGTTCTGGGACACAGTGCTTCTGTGTCAGACATCCTGCTGGCTCTTACAGGGTGCCCTAGTACATCATGATTCTGGCTGAGAGGAGCAAATTGTGTTTGTGACTCCAAGGGAGCTGTAGGGGTAGACCTAACTCACAACCTGAGACTCAGGCTGTGGGAACAGCTGGACATTCCATTAGTTATAGCCTGCAGTGTATGGCCTGCAGACCTTTAAAGACCTCACTGAATCTCAGGGTCGTATAGGCTGGAATAACACACTCCACACCAATTCCTGACCTAAGTATCCAGCTGGGATGCAGCAGGAAGGGGTGAGCTGCAGTGACCCCCGACACAAGGCCCCACTCAGCCTGTGGAGAGCTACAGGTTACCAAGATTATATGCCCCCCACACCAAAGCTCCCTCCTTGGCACCAAGTCCAGTGGACACCAGGAAAAATCAGCTAACAACAACCAAATGACTAAAGGCTAGTTAAAGAAAAAAAAAAACTGACAAAAACCAGGGAAATATGACTCCAAGAAAAATTAGCTATTCTAGTACAGCAAGCCCTGACCATCTCACCACAGCTGAAACACAAGAAAATGATGACAAATCTATACCTATGAAAATGATAGAGGCTTTAAAAGAAGAAAAAAATTCCTTAAATAATTTAAAGAAATCACAATTCAACAGAAGAAAGCAATGGAGAAATCTATTAAAGGCATCCAGGAAAACACAATCAAACAGGAGAAGGAAATCAAATAAAAGGGACCAAGTCTTTAAAGAAATACAGTCAGAGATAATCAAACTGGAGAAGGAAATGAACAAAATGGTTGAAGATCTGAAATTGGAAAGAAAAGCAATAAAGAAAACAATTAGGGACAATCCTGGAGGTGGAAAATCTAGGAAAGAGAACAGGACTACAGACATGAGTATCACAAATAGGATACAAAAGATGGAAGACAGAATCTCAGGTGTGGAAGACTTGATTGAAGCAATCAGTATAAAATCCCGAACATCTATGCCCCAAATACAAGGGCAGCCACATTTGTAAAAGAAACATTACTAAAGCTTAAACCACACATTGATCCTCACACATTAATAGTGAAAGACTTCAACAACCCACTCACACCAATGGACAGGTAATTGAGACAGAAACCAAACAGAGAAATAATGAAACTAACAGAGGTCATGAACCAAAAGGATCTGATAGGTATCTACACAACATTTCAACCAAACACAAAAGAATATACCTTCTTCTCATCACCTCATGGAACCTTTTCCAAAATTGGCCATATAGTTGGACATGAAGCAAGCCTCAACTGATATAAGAAAATTGAAATAAGCCTTTGTATCTTATCAGACCACTATGGACTAAAGCTGGACTTCAACAACAAAAATAACAAAAAGCCGACACACCCATGGAAATGGAAGAACTCTCCACTCAATGACCACCAGAACAGGGAACAAATAAAGAAGGAAATCAAAGACTTCCTACAATTCAATGAAAATGAAGACACATCATACCCAAACTTATGGGACACAATGAAAGCAGTGCTAAGAGGAATGTTCATAGGACTAAGTTCCTTCAAAAAGACATTGGAGACAGCTTATATAAGCAACTTAACAACACAACTGAAAGCTATGGGAAAAAAAGGAAGCAAACACCCCCAAGAGGAGCAGATGGAAGGAAATCATCAAACACAGGACCGAAATCAATAACTTAGAAACAAAGAAAACAATACAAAGAACTGAAGAAACCAAGAGCTGGTTTTTTCACAAAATCAACAAAATAGACAAATCCTTAGCCAAACTAAATAAAAGACAGAAGGAAAATACCAAAATAAACAAAGTCAGAAAAGAAAAGGGGGAAGTAACAAAAGACACTGATAAAATCCAAAGAATCATTAGGTCTTACTTCAAAAATCTGTACTCCACAAAATTGAAAAAATCTAAGCAAAATGGACATTTTTTGATTGTTCTAGATTCCACATACCATGGTTAAGTCAAGATCAGATAAACAAATGAAATAGCCCTATAAGCCCTCATGAAATAGAAGCAGTTATTAAAAGCCTCCAAAGTAAAAAAAAATCCAGAGTCAGATCTATCAGACCTTCAAAGAAGACCTAATACCAATACTCCACAAACTCTTCCACAAAAAGAATCAAAAGGAACACTGCCAAACTCATTCTATGAGGCCACAGTCACCCTGATACCTAAACCACACAAAGGCCCAACAAAGAAAGTGAACTTCAGACTAATTTCCCTTGTAATCATGGATGCAAAAATGCTCAACAAAATACTTGTAAACTGGATCCAATAACAAATAAAAGTATTGTACACCATGATCAAGTAGGCTTCATCCTAGGGATTTAAGGTGATTTAACATAACAAAATCTATCAATGTAATCCTTCATATAAACAACTAAAAAAAATGAAACACATGATCATTTCATTAGATGCCGAAAAAGCATGTGACAAAATCCAATACCCTTCATGTTAAAAGACTTAGAAAGATCAGGCATACAAGGATCACACCTAAACATAATAAAGGAAATATTCAGTTAGCAGGAGCTAACATAAAAATAAATGGAGAGGAACTTAAAGCATTTCCACTAAAATCAGGGACAAGGCAAAACTGCCCACTATCTCCTTATCTCTTCAACATAGTACTTGAAGTTCTAGGTTGAGCAATAAGATCAACTAAAAGAGATCAAGGGGATATGAACTGGAAAGGAAGAAGTCAAAGCATCCATATTCATGGACAATATGATAGTATACATAAGTGATCCCAAAAATTCTACCAGAGAACTCCTACAGCTGATAAACACCTTCAGCAATATGATTGATTAAAAAATAATTCTAAAAAATCAGTAGCCCTTTTTTTACACAGAAGATAAATGGGCTGAGAAAAAAATTATAGGGAAATTATACACTTCATAATAACCTCAAATAATACAAAATTCCTGCAGGTAACTCTAACCAAGCAAGTAAAAGACCTGTATGGCAAGAACTTCAAGTCCTTGAAGAAAGAAATTGAAGACGGTATAGGAAGATGGAGAGATCTCTCATGCTCATTAGATAGGTAAGATCAATATAATAAAAATGGCCATCCTACCAAAATCCATACACAGATTCAATGCAATTCCTATCAAAATACCAACACAATTCTTTACAGTCCTTGAAAGAACAGTGATCTTGAAAGAACAATACTCATCTTCATTTGGAAAAACAAAAAACACAGAATAGGTAAAAAACAATCCTGTACAATAAAAGAACATCTGGAGGTATTACTATCCCTTATCTCAAACTGTTCTACAGAAAAATAGTAATAAATACTGCATGGTTTTGGCCTAGAAACAGACCAATTGTTCAATGGCATCAAATCAAAGATCCAGAAATAAACACACACACCTACTGTCACTTAATTTTTGACAAAGAAGCCAATATCATACAAAGGAAAAAGGAAAATATCTTCAGTAAATGGCGCTAGTCTAACTAGATGTGAACATGTAGAAAAATGCACATGGACCCATTGCACAAAATTTAAGTCCAAGTGGATCAAAGACCTCAACAAAATGCTGGACACACTAAATCTAATAGAAGAGAAAGTGGGTAAAAGCCTTGAACTCATTAGGATAGGCGACAACTTCCTGAACAGAACACTGGTAGTTCAGGCTCTAAGACCAACAATCAATAAATGGGACCTTATGAAACATGAAAAGCTTCTGTAAGGCAAAAGATACTGTCATTAGATCAAAACAACAGACTGTAGATTGGGAAAAGATCTTCACCAATCCCACAGGGCTAATATCCAAAATCTGAGTGAGCTAACCCAGATCCAACAGAAAGATACACATGGAATTGTTGAGAGCTGCGACGTGCTGCGCCTTAAAGATGGCGCTGGTCTCCGCCTTCCACCAGCCCGACGGTGAGCGCTCTCGGTGGTAAACAAGTCCATATTTGGCTAAGACCGCTGATCTGGCTTGCTTCCGCATACGTGGGCCTCTAAGATAGCACCACGTGGCTTTAGTTGATTGGCTGTTCATTTAGTATTTAGCCTGTGGGTTGGGTCTGCCCGGGCATTCGGAAGACTGTTTTCAAGGGACCTGAATAAACTGCTGGAGAAGAGTTTTGTGAGTTGCGTCATTCCTTGCTGGACAAGGGGGGACGCAACAAAGTGGTGGCCCGTACGGGGACCCAGAAAAGACTCAGAACTCCTGCAGTCAGGGGCAACGCATTGGTAAATTCCTGGGATAAATCAGGACAATAAAGTTTCACGGAGATAGCGAACACAAGGTAAAGTTTCGCGGAGATAGCGAACGTACGGTAAAGTTTCGCGGAGATAGTGAACGTACGGTAAAGTTTCGCGGAGATAGTGAACAAAAGATACAGTTTCGTGGGGAAGCTGCAAACCGAAAGTAAATTTTTAAACATGGGGTTGTCTGAGTCACACCCAATTTTTCTGGCTCTTCAGGAGCTACTTTTAGCTAGGAATTTGAAGATTAAGAAGTCTACCCTAGAAAGATTTTTGAATGAATGTGATTCTGTGGCTCCGTGGTTTGCGGTGTCCGGGAATCTTACGGTATCTTGCTGGGACAAATTAGGCAGGGACTTGGATTTTGCTTGGGAGCAAGGGACTCTGAAGCATGGAGTAAGACCGATTTGGAAAATGGTGAGGAGTTGTTTAGAAGATCAGAGGTGTTGTAATGCAATTAAAGAGGGAGAGTCAGCCTTGGAACTGCTACAAGGGGAAAGATCTGAGCAGGTAGACAGTGAAAAGGAAAGTAACAAAGGCGAAAGATTTGAGCAGGCAGACAGTGAAAAGGGAGGCAAAAAGAAAGTTCCTCTCTATCCCGATCTTACAGATTTTAGAGATTTTAGAGATTTTGAGGACTCAGAGAGCACAGATTCTGAAGGAGAGCTACATGCTCTACTAGAACAGTTGGAGAGGACTGTTATTAGAAAAAAGGAAAAGAAAAGGGTAAAAGAAAAGGACATGTCGACGGCAGTCGGTGTGGGTGGAGCTGTTGCCATGGCGCCTGACACGTCAGCGGCAATCGGTGTGGGTGGAGCTGTTGCCATGGCGCCTGACACGTCAGCGGCAGTCGGAGTGGGTGGAGTCATTGCTACAGCGCCTTCAGCCACACTGGCGGCAGCTGATGTAAACAAAGCCGTTGCCATGGCGCCTTTAACTCCTCCCCCATATCCAGAAGCCACTCAGACAGAGCAGCCAGTTCAGTCCCTGAAAGTAGGGAGATCTTTCTGCCCGGGGATGTGGACACAAGTAAGAACAGAATAGAACATTATCCCACTGCACTTGCTGCTTTAGCCTTGAATGGTATCCAACAATGCTTGCAGTCTTTTGGAGTTGCTCCTGCCAGTATAATAGTGCCTTATTCCAGTTATCAAATTAAGATTTTGTGTGGCACTGTAGATGACTGGGCAATATTGCAATGTAGCTTTGAAGGAGTGATTGATAACCATTACCCTAAACATCCATTGCTATCATTTTTTTTTTTTTTTTTTTTTTTTGGTTTTTCGAGACAGGGTTTCTCTGAATATCTCTGGCTGTCCTGGACTAGCTTTGTAGACCAGGCTGGCCTCGAACTCACAAAGATCCGCCTGCCTCTGCCTCCCAAGTGCTGGGATTAAAGGCGTGCGCCACCACCGCCCGGCTATTGCTATCATTTTTTAAGAAGCACCCAGTGATATTCCCTAAGGTTACTTCAGCAGTACCACTTCAAGGGTCACCAAATGTGTTTAGTGATGGCTCAAAGACAGGCTGTGGAGCCTATTTGATAGAAAGACAAGAGCCCGTGTTATGCCAATTTCAACCGGGCTCCCCCCAAATAGCAGAGTTGAAAATAGTAATTGAGGTGTTTAAAAAATGTCAATTTGCATTCAATTTGATTTCAGATTCAGTTTATGTGGTCAACGCAGTGAAAGTATTAGAATTAGCAGGTCCTATTAAGAATAGTAGTACTGTATGTGCCTTATTACAAGAGTTACAAGTTTTAATCTGGCAGAGAAAAAGGTGTTTTTATATTCAACATATTAGAGCACATACAGGATTACCTGGACCATTAAGTGAGGGTAATAAAAAAGTTGATCAATGGACCAGGATGACATGTATTTTTTGGAGCTCATTCCTGGACCAAGCCAGACAGTTTCACCAATTATTTCATGTAAATGCAAAAACTCTACAGCAGAAATTCCATTTGTCTAGAGCAGATGCTAGACAAGTGGTTTTGGACTGTTCTCAGTGTGTGATTCATCATCATCCTCCCAGTGTGGGAGTGAACCCTAGAGGGCTGTTGCCACTCAAAATCTGGCAAATGGACGTTACCCACATTTCAGAGTTTGGAACTTTAAAATATATTCATGTATCTGTGGATACCTGCTCAGGTATCATACATGCTACACCTATGAGTGGAGAAAAGGCTCGTAATGTCATAGGACATTGCTTAGAAGCCTGGGCTGCATGGGGAAAACCACAGCAGCTGAAAACGGACAATGGACCAGCCTATACAGCTCAGTCCTTTGTCTCCTTCTGTAACCAGATGGAGGTACAGCTTAATCATGGATTACCATACAATCCTCAAGGACAAGGAATTGTGGAGCGTGCTCATTGCACCTTGAAAGAATGCTTGCAGGCCAAGGCCGTACCCCCAAGGAGAGAATATCTTTAGCCTTACTTACTTTAAATTTTTTCAATTTGGATGCTCAAGGCCGCTCAGCAGCGGACAGACATCAGGATTCCCATGGTTCACCTAAAAGCATGGTGAAGTGGAAGGACATTCTGACAGGCTCTTGGAGGGGGCCTGACCCCGTGCTAACATGGGCGAGAGGGTCTGTTTGTGTTTTTCCTCAGAATCAACAAGATCCAGTGTGGGTGCCTGAACGCCTTGTGAGGAAGATTCGTCATGAAGACCTTCCTAAGGATCCTGGTGCTAGTAGCAGTGAGTATGTCAGGAATGACCGAGCCGAGATGGGGGATCCTGTCGATATTCCCAAAGCCGATGCCGGTCAGACATGATGCAACTGTGTTTCCACGCTTATTTAGCAGTAATAGAAGCTTAGGCTTACACTACCTTCCCTTTGATGATCAAAGAAGCCCTATAGAGGGTAATAGAAATGTCAGCTTGAAGGGTAGTTTGTGCTTTTTAATGAGCTTCAATAGCTCAGATGATACAAAATGCATTAAATTGTCTCAGCAGTCAGCAGATTTTTTACCACAACTGAGGTTTGGGGGTAGGAGTGGTGGTTTGTTTTCAGGCAATGGTTCTCACCTTGAAGGATGGTGGCCCACACGAGTCTCTGACCGGGACCCCCCCAGACAGCCACGCTGGGCACCTTTTTGTAGAGAATCCACAAGAGAGGAAGGACCTTTTCCCTGGACTGGATGTCAAGAGCGCAGAGCAGTTTGGGTTCAACAAGATTATTTTTCCTTTAGCCCCATGATTAGTAATATAGTGAATAAGTCTTGTACAGGAATGCTTGATATATCTATTAGGGATCCTCAGCAGACTGCCACCAATCCTTTTGATTTGTGGCTTTTGTGTGGAGTAAATGGAAGTTGCATGGACTTGGGACCTGTCATTATGCTTGGGGGAGGAATTTATCAAAGAGGTAATTTTTCCCTAAGGTCCGCTACCAAATTGGATTTTTCTAGCGGTAGTGGCTCTGGTACTTGGAATTCTTTGTTTCATTCTTACCGCAATAAGACCTTTTTAGCTTCGCCAGTGTGTCTCTGGCCTCCTTTTCTGTGGATTGTAAGTAATGGGAGTGCATCCTTGGGTGAAGAAAAGTTAGTATGCACTCCAGGCACATGTTTTTATGCCCTGTGCTGGAATGCCACAGCCTTTCCTGTGGCTGTGGTGACTAGAATGCCTCGATACGTACCAGTTCCTGTAGAGGCTCCTAATACCATGATGCTATTCAGATTTAAAAGAGATTTTGGCATCACTGCAGCTATTGTTACTGCTATCACTATTGCTGCTGTGGGAGCTACTGCCTCAGCTATTGCCTTGTCTAGTTCTATACAGACTGCCAACGCCCTGAATAACATCTCAGCCACTATGGCACAGGCATTGGATACTCAGACCTCTATGAATTCTCATCTCAAAGGAGGTCTTATGATAGTTAATCAACGCATAGATTTAATACAAGAACAGATTGATTCTCTTTGGCAACTAGCACAATTGGGGTGTGAGTGGAAAATGCAAGGTTTGTGTGTTACTTCCATGCAGTATCAAAATTTTACAAAGGCTGCTAATTTGTCTAGACAATTGTCAAAGTTCCTCTTACAGGATTGGTCGGCTGAATTTGAAAATTTGATGAGAGAGCTGAGAGCAACAATTGTCCACATCAACTCCACTCGGGTGGATCTGAGCCTGGCTACTGGCTTGACTTCCTGGATACAGACGGCTATGGATCATCTTAAGGAGTGGGCGGGCGTAGGCTCTTTGGCGATACTGATGATACTAGCCTGTCTGGTTTACCTATGGTGCATCTACAAAATGAGAGCCACACAAAAGCGTAATGCAGCCATGATTATACAAGCCCTTGTCGCCATTGAGGCGGGCCAGTCCCCTCAGGCATGGCTTGCTGCCGTGAAGTAAATCTTCACTGAGCATAGTCCCTGCCCACTGAGGAATTCGTTCCACGGATATTAGGGTCTGGCAAGTCAGTGACGGAGTTGACGGGTAAGTCTCGGCCACCTAAGACAGGGCAGCCCCGAGTGGGAAGGCTGACCCAGAGACGGGTAAGAGTTTGAGCACTGCCCTCCTACAGGCTCAGGCCCACCGTGAGATCCCCAGATAGAGGGATTACGAAGCCTTTCCAGGGACCTTTACCAACTTTAGAAAAAATAAAAAAGGAGGAACTGTTGAGAGCTGCGACGTGCTGCGCCTTAAAGATGGCGCTGGTCTCCGCCTTCCACCAGCCCGACGGTGAGCGCTCTCGGTGGTAAACAAGTTCATATTTGGCTAAGACCGCTGATCTGGCTTGCTTCTGCATACGTGGGCCTCTAAGATAGCACCACGTGGCTTTACTTGATTGGCTGTTCATTTAGTATTTAGCCTGTGTGTTGGGCCTGCCCGGGCATTCGGAAGACTGTTTTCAAGGGACCTGAATAAACTGCTGGAGAAGAGTTTTGTGAGTTGCGTCATTCCTTGCTGGACAAGGGGGGACGCGACATGGAATGTATTCACTTATACCTGGAGTTTAGCAATATAGTACAGGATAACTATCCTACAACCCACAGACCCAAAGGAACAAGATCTCATAGGATAGATCTCTATACTGTGAGAAATTACTCAGTAGCAGATCAAAACAGATGCTGGAACACACAGTCAAACATTAGGTGAAGCTCTGGGAGTCCTTTATAAGAGATGGAGGAGGAATAGAGAAACCTGAAGGGGACAAGGACAACACATGGAGATCAACAGATCCAATCAACCTAGGTCTCTGGAGGCTTACAGAGACTGAAACACTAACCAAAATAATAATAATAATAATAATAATAATAATAATAATAATAATAATAAACCTAGACTAGACCTAGACCTCTCTATACATATGTAGATGACAGGCAACTTAGTCTTCATACATATTCCTTAGCTAGCAAATCAGCCGTGGGGGGCAGGGGGGGTAATCTCAGTCATGGATTTTATTGACTGTTAGAGGGATACTTTACACTAGCTCAGCTGCTATTTTGGGCCCTGGAGTAAGAGGAAGCTCTTAGTCCTCATGTGTCTGATGAACTGAGGGGAGTTGATATGTGGGGGCCCCCTCACCTGAAGAGCAGGATAGGAGAGAAAGGGGAAGAGGATGGGAGGGTGGGTTTGGGAGGGGAGGAGGGTTGAGGGGTGTGATCGAGACATAACTTGAATTAATAAGTAAGTGTCAAAAAATTTAGAACCCTTCATATATACCAAAAATAAGGCCACCAAGAAAGAAATCATGCAAACAATTCTATTCATAGTAGGATCAAAAATGTCTAGGAATAAAGCTAAGCAAGGAGATAAAATACCTCTATAATTAAAACATTAAATATCTGAAAAAAAAAAGATTGAGGAAGAGACTGGACTACTTCCCATGCTCATGGATTAAAAGGATTAATATCATGAAAATGGCCATTTGGCCAAACAAGTTTCAAACTCATTGAAATTCCAATCAAAATCCCAACAACATTCTTCTCAGAAATAGACTTTCATGCTTATTGTATTCCATAATACACATAGCATTACATGTCTACAACACTGTTTCCACACTATACAGTAGATCCCAAATACATTAAAATATGATAACCAAGCAACTTACTTGTTATACTTAGTTGAAACTAGGCACTATTATTTTAAAGCTCTGTTCTCAAGTTCTCCTTTTGTGACTTCTGAGGACAGAATGATAGCTTGAATGTTTGTTGAATCCTACTGCTATATCAATAGTCATAACAGTAGCACTTAAATACTTCTAAAAGCATATGGATATTTAGAATGTGAAAGTTTTAGTTCAGCACCAAAGTAGAAAAACAAATGCAAGTTAAAAGTTAATTAATATTAATAAATCTTTTTTATTTTTTATTTATTTTTTATTTTTTTTTAATAATTTATTTTTTATTTCTTCAAGTTACATCTCAATCACAATCCCCTCCCTACTCCCCCCTCCAGTCCCACCCTTCCACCCTCCTCCCCCTCAGCCCCACCATCCTCTTCCCTTCTTTTTTTTTTTTTTTTAGTTTAAGGTATTTATTTTTCCCCCCAACAGCTCTCCCTTTCAGTCCAAATAATGGTTCTTTTTCTTATAACTATAAATACAATACAAAACAACAGAAATAAATAGGCCACGATTATAAGAGTTATATGGCTTAGCATACATTCCCAATGTCCAGTCCATATGTATTTGGCACCTGACTTTAACATTCTACTATCTAACCATCTCCATGAGTTTAAAGTTCTATATCTAACTCAGCTTTCATACTAACTTGCCTCATAGTTTTAAAAATATCTTCTTAGATCCAGAACACCCTCTTGATTCCTAAACAACTCAA
>CAJQZJ010033271.1:488644-539710 GCA_907164525.1 Lophiomys imhausi
AAAAAATGACATACCAGTGGCTGCCTGGACAGTTCCCATTTTCTCTCTATACATTACAGCATCAATCTTCAGCCATTTGGCCCCATTTCTCTGACAGACATTGGTTGTAGAGCAGAAATTATGAAGGACTTACCTACCCTGTCTTGGCAGAGCCAGGCTTTTTAAATAGAAGACTATTAATGTAGTTATTTATCAATTTTATTTAGGTGATGGTTGGGATTTTGTGTTTTGTATATTGTGGTCTAGGTTTGTGTATATGTGTGTGAAAGAATTCTTTCTTAGAAGTATGGTAGAAGTTTTTAGTGACCACAGAGGGATGGGAATAATACTTATTCTCATCAATCCAACTGGAAACACTCCTTCTTATGGATTGGGGTAGTTTGAATAAGAATGGCCCTCACATGTACATATATGTGAATGCTTAGTCACAAGGGAGTGGCAATATTTGAAAGGATTAGAAGGATTAGAAGGTATGGCCTTGTTGGAGGAAGTGTGTCACTAGGGGTGGGCTTTGAAGTTTCAAAATCCCATGTCAAGTTCAGAGTCTCTCTCTTTCTTTGCCTATGGATTATGATATAGTGCTCAGCTACTCGTCCAGTGTCTGCCTAGATGCCCCCATGTTTCCCACCATGATGATTATAGACTAAGCCAATGAAATGGTAAGCTGCCCCTAATTAAATGCTTTCTTCTTATAAGAATTGCCAGGATTGTGTGTCTCTTCACTAGCAATGGAACAGAGTAGGGCAGTGCACACAACAAGCCTTCTCTTTGTAGTATGGAATAACATTCCACAGGGTACAGTGTTTCTACTAAACCTGAGAAAGTTGAAAGCTAAAACAGGAAAAGAAAAAGCTGCCTCTAAGCAAGTCAGTTGCATAGCAAGAAAACACTAAAAAGTATTTCTGGGAATATACAAATTTACTTTTACCCCATAGGATCAAAATTATAATGATTTCTTCCTATTTACAGTTATCAAATATACAAAGAGAAAGGGACCAGAAATGAAAATTATAACAAGCACAATTAACTAACAATTAAGGTGACTTATATTTGACAAAAGAACCTTAAGGAAGTTATAACACATTTTACACACTAAAAAGTTATAATATATGAGAAATATAGGAAATAGGCTCAAACCTACTTTTGATTTAAAAAATAAAAGCATGTGAGATACTAATTGTGTATTGCATAGACTTAATGACTTACAATTTAAGAATAAAGGGTTGACACGCTTGAACAGAGTAACAGAAAGTACTAAATGAAGTACAGTGGAAACAATTAAGCAAGCAAGTATGCAAAGAAAGAAAAACACAAAACACTATTGATATTACAACAAAACCGGCATATATGAACAAGCTCAAGTAGCCTAAAACATATACAATTGCATACCTAAGGGTCTTTTTAAAGTAATAGTTTCTATTGAAAGGAAACCATAGTTCACAGACTGTAAAACCTCAATAAGGACAACACATCAGACATGGAAAGACATGGTGGTACACATTGGGTTTTAAAGAGACTGCAGTGTGCCTTAGATATGAATTTCTTCCTAATGAAGAAAAATCATAAAAACACCAAGTTCAAATGCATATTGAGTATAGAAATAAGCTACAAATCTTCTGTGAAATTAATCAATTAAGGAAGCAATTGAGCAACATTTCCACATTGCCGTAAATGAGAGTTGTGAGTGCCGAAGTCCACATTCAAGAAGAATATCTTCAAATAATTAAGGAATGCAAACACATTTCAGTAGAAAACTAAAGATTCATCAGTAGCTGACACACAGTAAAAGATGTCGATAGAAATTCCTCATGCAGTAAGAAATGACACCAAAGGAAATATAGATATGAACAGGAATGGCATGTCCTCGTGACTGCTCCATCCTGAAAAAGACGTAAGATTGTCAGGGAAGAGCACAAGAAGCACATGCCAGTCTCTATGCCTTTCTTCTTGGGCTCCTCCTGTATGTGACTCAATTTACTGTGGATTCAAGGGTTCTTTTTCTCATTTATCAATCAATGTGTAATCTATTCCAATATCTGTTCCTGTTTTCAAAGAGGAGACTTTCTTTAATTATGTAAGTTTAGAACATTTTTTATAACTTTTACATATGTGTTGACCTTTAATAGAAACTTTTTAGCAATAAGCCATAGTAATCACAACCACATACTCATTAGCACGACTGAAATTGCACACTCTGTACATATTGAGGAATGGCGAGATGGCTGCTGGTGAGAACCAAAATATTGCACAGAAACTTTTAAAAGTGACAATATCTTAATAATTTAACTACTTGTCACTTTATTTGGAATAGCTAACAACTGCATATGATTCACTTAAGCATTAAATACCCATTGAAAAGCTGAATGAAAAGGTAATGTACAGATTTCTATGTGATTGAATTTTATTTATGAATTAGAACCTGGTACAAAAAAGAGCATGAATGCATCTCAAAATTAGTCAACTAAGTGAAGGAGAGAGAGCATGTGCTGAGTGAGTGCTTGACTGATAAAAAGTTAGCTGGCCTCTTGTGGAAAACAACAGGATAGAATGCCAAGAGTAGGAGAAAAGTTTCATAATCATATAAAATACAATATATTCTGGTAGTTCTGTGAGTATACATCATCCACTAATCATCAAATTGTGGCACTACTATTATTGGATAACATTTGTAGAGGAATCTTAACTTACTGTCACTGATTAAAATCTCATTTTATATGATGCTGTCATATGCATAAAACTATCTTGTACTTTGTTTTTTTTTCCATGCCTTTCCCCATTCTTAACTGTAGAAAGATATAATAAATAATGTAAAAAAATGTTCTCACACTTGGCATCAAATTACAAAACTAGCCAGGTTAGCAACCAGGGTAACAAGCCTCAGTCACATTCTTTTTTTCCAGTCTATGATTCTAGTGTGCTAGCTTATTTATTTTTGCAGCCTATAATATGTGATACTGCATAAGGTTAGCATTCTTCTTTTTCTGGAAAAAGGAGTATCAGTATGCTAGTTTTGGCTATTCATCCCTAAGTGCAGCTACCATTTGAAACTTACAGATTAGATCCCATGGTCACTTGAAGCCTCCTGCTTTGGATGTAAACTTGATGAAATGGTCATTTGAGAAGAAGAAGAATCCAGTAATTTTCTGAAACAGGGACTTGCTTATAGGACATTATTGTCTAATGGGAGTTTCTTCTCACAAAGCAATTCTTATAATTAGAAGTTTTTTAAAAATTTTATTAATTAATTTATTTTTTCATATTACTTCTCAAAGTCCCCTCCCTTTTCCACTCCAGGTCCCACCCTCCCTCTCTCTCTTGTCCCCATCTCCGTCCTTTCCTTCTCTTTGGATGAGGGGAGCCTCCACATATCAACTCCCCTCAGTTCATCAGTCACATGAAACCTAAGAGCTTCCTCTTGTACTGGGATTTGATATGGCCACCCCGCTAGGGTAAGGTGTTCTACTAATAAGCAACGGGGTCCATGACTCGCTGCTGGTTGGAGTTTTTCATTGGATAGCTATGCTAGCTTCCTGTTTGAACTGTGGGTTGGAGGATGGTGGTCCGGTGAAAGGCACTTGAAGAAATGTTTACCATCACTGGTCATCCAGGAAATGCAACTCAAAAAGACTCTGAGATACCATCTCACAGCTGTCAGAATGGCTAAGATCAAAAACTCAAGAGATAGTACATTCTGGCAAGGATGTGGAGAAAGAACACTCTTCTACTGCTGGTGGGAGTGCAAACTTGTATAACCACTTTGGAAATCAATCTGGCACTGCCTTAGAAAACTAGGAATAGTTCTACCTCAGAACCCAGTCACAGCGCTCGTTGGCAATATCCAAAAGATTTTCCACCAAACCATAAGGACATTGTCTCAACTATGTTCATAGCAGCTTTATTTGTGATAGCTAGAAACTGGAAACAACCCAGATGTCCTTCAACTGAAGAATGGTTTAGAGAGAGAGAGAGAGAGAGAGAGAGAGAGAGAGAGAGAGAAAACAACTGTGGTACATTTACACAATGGAATACTACTCAGCTGTTAGAAACAGGAAAATCACACAATTTGCAACAACATAGGTGGACGTAGAAAAGCTCATCCTAAGTGAGCTAACTCAGATCCAGAAGATGTACATGGTATGTACTCTCCTATAAGTGTATATTAACCGTGCAGCAGAGGACAACCATCCTACAACCCACTAATCCAAACAGACAGGGACCTAGAAGTTTTATTTGGCAAGTGTGAGCTCCATCTGGATTGCTGTCCTTGGAAGAAGAAAGTGCTGTGCAAAAGCACACAGACTTCCTCTCCTCCTGGCTACTGTGAGCAGCCTAATCAACATGGCTAGTGCTTTATGTTGATGACTGTTTCCTCATTTCTGAAAACCACCTTTTATTTATTAAGGAAAATTTTTTTTTCATTTAACTTTAACACAAATTTTGTATGTGAAATGAAGCTGGAATTACCTAATTTTGCTGGATACCAAATAAGCCAAATTCAGGAAGAGGGACTGTGGAAACAGGAAGTGCAGTCACTGGTGCAGTGAACCTGGGTGTAGACTCTTGTTCTGACAGTTTTCTCTGGGGAAGTGGAATCCTTTAGAGCTTCCTGCATCTTCCTCTGTATTATGATGGTGTGTGTAATTCCCATCTCTTAGACAGTGCACACATTGCTTGGTACAGAGGTTGATTCTCTATGCAAAATACAACCTGGATTTCCTAGGAAATAGCCAATACACATAACTTATGTCACAAAGCACTAATTTTCAATGGAGAGCTTCTTATATCAGTTGGAAAAAGAATACTTACTAAGTACCTAAAGGGAGACATCCATTGCATTGAAATAATCAAGAAATAACTATTTTGAAAGAAAAGATTTATTCCTTGAGTACTGCAAAATGCCAGACACAGAAAAAAACCAAAGTCCATGCCAGATGGAATAAAACACCACATTGTAACACTCTTGAACCACAACCTGAAATCTCAAATATCTTAGATTAGAAAGCAATTATGAATTGACAAAAACTAATGACTGAAATAACCTTTAAAATTACTGAGTGTTACACAGAATTTACTCTGTTGCAGCAGTTCTCCAGAAGTTCATTCTTTCAAGCAAAAAGAAGTAATTTATAACCCATTTGCATAATCTGATATCTTGTAGAGTGAAAATCATGTTAGCCTGTCTCTTTGGCAGCAGACTGAACTCCCTCCAATCTGAAAGCTGCATAGGGCCATCCTACTAGGAATAATTGTGTTGCACACTAGTGTAGCAAATTTTCAGTGTTAATAATAAAACATAATGCTCTTTAATATAATTTTAGGATATCTTCTTCAGAGACAAGACAGTTGTTGCATTAAACTTAAATACATGCTACAAGCAAGACATGAAACAAGGCAGCCTGTCCAAGAGAATTTAGAGACCAGAACTCAGACAGATAATGGACTGATTCCTCACCTCTGTGTGACTTTTTATGCAATCACAGATCAAAGAAGAATTGAGGTAATATTTGTATATTGCCTATAGTATTCTAAGCATTCAGTAAGTAATCTCCTTTTAGTACATAAATAATTTCCCATCTAATGCTTTTCCCCATGATATATTTACATGTTGCTTTTATTCGAGGTTATCTGTTAATACTTTGTTGAATATTGATTACTATTGACAAAATAAATAAGTACCACATGGCTCTGCAAAGTTGCCTCCAGACAAGTCCTCATGTTTCTAAGGACGTGAAAAATCACAATGTACTGGGCACATAGTTTATTGTACAATGTAATGATCTAGACTTAAAACCCTTAGTGTCTCCTTCATGTGGTAGACTGTGCTGTGCAAAATCAGGAAAATGTCTTTGCAGTTTATTAAGTGTATATTATTTTTTCAAGACCTAATTTGTTCCAAATGTTATGGTGGGTAATAGTTTGAGACGTTATTCCAGTGATTCACTCTCTTTCTTTGTCTATCTCTCTTTTCCTTCCCATTCCTATTCTGCTTCTTCTTCTCTTCCTTTTCTTCTCCATTTACCTGCCCAGGGGCCAGCCCCGGCAATCATACAGGTCCCAGCAGAAGAGGTAAGGAACAGGCAGAGGGGAGTAATGGGTTAATGAGTCAGGGACCATGTCTGGGAGAATTTTGCATCTCTGACTGACTAGCAACCAGGATGCTTCTTTATTTATACAGATTCCACAAAAGAGGCAAACTTATGATTTCAAAAGAAATACAGATCATATGAGTTTGTGTCTGGACAAGTGTTACAAGTATAGAGAGAACAGGTATTATCAATCTCTACTCATTTTAGTTTATGTAAGCATTTGTGACAAATGACATTCTACTCTTCAGGAAAGTGAAACATTAAACAGATAGAACAACATCTGAGTCAGTCTATATGAGTTCCCAAGCCTTGAGCAGTGAGTGCATAGTGGTTGAAGTCAATCTTGTGAGTTAGCCTGGCTTAAAAGTTTGATGAGCTAGTTTCTGTGGTTATTCTAGGTTCTGTATTTTCATCTAAAGATTAGAAGCTAGACACTACAGATTATTTATCCCTCTCAGGTCTCTGAGGTGGTTGAAGAATAGATAGCTAGAGTCTCATAGTTAAATTTTGAGTTGTTTAGGAATCAAGAGGGTGTTCTGGAGCTAAGAAGATGTTTTTAAAATTGTGAGGCAAGTTAGTATGAAAGCTGAGTTAGATATAGAACTTTAAACTGATGGAGATGGTAAGATAGTAGAATGTTAAAGTCAGGTGCCAAATACATATGGACTGGACATTGGGAATGTATGCTAAGCCATATAAATCTCATAATTGTGGCCTATTTATTTCTGTTGTTTTGTATTATATTTATTGTTATAAGAGAAAGAGCCATTTGTTGGACTGAAAGGGGGAGCTGTTGGGGGGAAAAGATATCAACTTAAAAAAAGGGTAGAGGTTGGGGTGTTGAGGGGGAAGAGGGTGGAAGGGTGGGACTGGAGGGGGGAGTAGGGAGGGGATTGTGATTGAGATGTAACTTGAAGAAATAAAAAATAAATTACATAAAAAAAAAGTTTGACAGCTATCCCAGGCTGCAGGTTGACTTGTTATATTCATTTGTTTTCTCTTTGTTTTTAGTTAAAGTACCTCACTGTAACTTAATGTGAGCCAATTTCCTTATGATTGACAAATTCTTATATTTTTATATTAATTTTATAGTATCTATATATATTATTAAAGTTTGTTTTAAGCAAACTAACTTTGTTATTAAGATTTTATTTTCTAGGGGTAATGTCCTATAGACTACATATAGAAGGAAACCTATAATCTGATTTGTTGACAAATCTATCATTTCTCAGTTTCCTTAGGGATAGGTTTACCCAAAGAACTCTGGGGGTATCTATTATTTTTTTGTACTTTTTACAAGGTAAGGAATCTCCATGGCATGGAAGACTCCCGAGTAGGTCCAGATAAGGTTATTTCTTTGAGAGAAGAAATAATTTTCTGGGAAAAAGACATTTATGACTCATAATGTACAAGGTCCCACAAAAATCCAACACATAGAGTTCAGGAATCCAAGGCAAAAAACAGCATGATGGAGAAAACAGCAACCAACTCATCTTTGCTTGACTGTGTCAAATAGCTGTGCTAGCTTCATGGTTCTCTCAGATTTCACTAGTCATGGCTGTGTGTAGAAAAAAATGGCTAATTAAACTTTTTAGCTAATATTTAGATTATTGTTAATTTGTTCGGCCGCCTTTAATCCTTATTCCACCATTATAAATAAATACACAGACACCATGTGGATTTTAACAAGCCTTGTCCTGAATTGAGCAATCTTGCTCCATCTAAGCTAGCTCATAAGTCTATTACCCAAATATGACACCATATATACATACGTCCCCTTGGACTGCCATTCTCCACACTAGCAGATGTTCCAGGCCATGTGGAATGAGGTTCGTTTTTCTAACCCATGGTGTGCCTCCTCTTCTTCCTGCTCCTGGCTGGAATGAATTCTTCTCTGTCTGAAGCGCAGGCTTCCTGCTCTAATCTTAGGAAGTCCCACCTTTCTCTCTCTTTGCCCAATCTCAGGCCTTGACATTTTATTTAACCAATCAGAGTCAATGTAAGTGACAGACAGCAAGCAGGACCAATTAATTAACATTTAGAATGCTTAACACTATGCTAACAGCTGTGCCATTTATCTACTTCTTTATGATACACAAGAAATAATTTAGAAATTATTGGAGAGATAGATTCTCACCTCCAAAGTAAGTTAATCTGTAGAAATCTATAGATATGGAAAAATAAAATCTTTCCTCCTTTCAGTTCTTCTTTGAGTGAATATTTTGATCCTAACATCACTCAAGAGACCAGGAATAAACCCATCAATAAAGTAGATGGAAATATGCATTAGAAGCACCAGAGAGTAATAAGTCAGAAGGGCAATAGATATCTAGAAGTACACCTAATGATAAGGACCATGTCACAGCGTAAAGCAGGTTTATTTGGACACTGAAATCTTGGATTAGATTTGTTGGTGCTTTACAAACTTCCACTAGGAAGACAATATTTGAGTAAAGAATTCTGAATATGGCTAATGTTTAATGTAGTGAAAATATTTGAAAATTTACTAGAGGCAAGATGTAAAAATTAATTCACTGAGAATGGGAAGAAAATAAAGTAGAAAATTAACAAGGTCAGGCACATCAGTCTCTCAATCATGACAATGATCACAATTTCCAATCTGGAAAAAGAGGGGACTGTCAAGTCTTTTGTGTATTGATATGATGTAGTATAACTAATGATTTCAAAATATATTCATTGGAGAATAAGAAATATGAAGGGCTTAGCCAAAGCAAGACCACTTTAAATCAATTACAATGAACAAATGAAGTGTATCAATGATTTGTACTTAACTAGGAGCAGAACTGATGGAAAACATTAAGACTATGTTTCTTGAAGGGAGCTGAGATAAACTTTTGGTTCATGTTTTAATATGAGAGAAAAGGAAAAATAAATTTTGTTCTTAATAAATATAGGAGAGAAGTTTTAAGAAGGAAAAGGGAAATGAGGGATGAAACATTTATGATGGGTTTGGGCTTTTCAAATTCCAGATATCTGCCTTAGTCAGAGGTCTATTGCTGTGAAAGACACCATGACCACAGCAACTCTTATAAAAGAAAGCATTTAAATAGGGATTGTTTACAGTTTCAGAGGTTCAGTCCATTTTCATTATGGTGGGGAACATGGTGGCACACAGCCAGACATAGTAATTAGAGTGACCAGGAATGAAAACATGACTTTTCCTGCTTTTTCCTTAGATCAGGCATGACCAAAGGCAAGAGGCAGTATGACAAACAGCCTTATGTAATGAAACCAGTTCTTCACAGGTTTTAATCTAGTATTTGAAGACAATTTAATTGATATCTATAATCTGCTCCATAGAAAAATCTCATCTGAACTTTCTGGGAAAGTAAAAGGTTTCTGAGAAAAATCTCCTCATCCTGGAACATTCCTTTAATCTTGAAAGAAAATAATTTCTGAGTTTAGGCCAGCCTGGTCTGGAGATTGAGTCTCAGAACAGCCAGGACAGCACAGAAAAACTGTTTTAAAAGAACAGAAAAAAAAAAACAATCAAACAAAAAAAAAAAGAAAAGAAAAGAAAAGAAAAAAGGAAAAGGAAAATCATCTCTTACAGGTTTTTCCTTTTTTCCACAGAACCTTAATTGCTCTATCATGTCCCTGTGGTGCTTCTGCAGTCATGATTCAAAGACTTTAAATGACTATATTCATTTTAAGGGAAGTGTTAGTGCCCATAGAACCAGAATATTCTCGGCAGTACATCTGTTCTCATTCTTTGGCAAAGGTTTACTTGCATAGGAAGTGCAAGGGATCTTGGGGTGTTCTTATTCAAGTGGATTTCAATAGATGCTGAGTACAACAATTGCAACACGTAGGACAGGCTGATATTTTTATAACTGTGTGATATCTGTCTGACCCTCTAGCTCCTTCATTCCTGTGGCAAGAGAACAGTTGCTTCACTCTTTTAACAATTCGTTCACTCTTACACCCTTTCTTTCCTTGTGTTTTCATTTGTCTGCAATTCAGATTATTGAGGCATAGTAACTGCTTCAATGCATCTAAATTTTACTCACATCTGTGTATAAGATTACTTTCTTCTCTCTGTTTCTTTTCTTCAAGACTTTTAGTTACTTAGGTTTTGAAAATGAAGACATTTGTGTAATAATTAACAGGCTCCGTGTATGTGAAAATGAATTTTGAAAATGACTCCATCTTCCAAAAATAAGCTTTTCTACTCAACTATGTCTTGGCAAATTCTTCCAAAAATGTAACAATTATAGGCTTATTTACATATATCAGTTAAGTAAGAGCTGCAAGCACACTAATTCTAAGGCATGATATGTTGAGTTAAATTTGTTGTTTCCTGATATGAAATGACCCTCTTCACCCTGGAAGAAGTTACCCAGGCCGTTTCCATCTTTCAACTGTGCCATTTGAGTCAGAGTGCAAGGTTAATTATCAGGGAAAGAATAGAAAAACACAGGAGGCTTTTATCTACAACTGCCTCGAATACCTCAGACCACAGTATATTGTCACAGTAATAATGTGGCTGCAATCTAATTGTTAGGAAGGTCAACATTTGCCAACCCACTGGACGTAAGGGAGTTAATTTTTCTCCTTCAGAAGCTAGCCTCAATACCTCTATATTCTCTTTGTATAACTGCTTCAAGGATAGCTAATCCTAGGCTACTGGCTCTATGTCCTTTGGAACTTTATATCACAACCACAAAATGCTAACAGAGGAATTCACAGTTGATCACAGAACATGGGCAGAAGTCAATTTGTTTTCAGAAAATCGTGAATAGGTTAAATCATCTTAGATTCAGTGAAAAGAATCATTTTACCCTCTCTCATAATAAGTAACAAAAAATATTGATGGTTAGTATAATTGTAAAACAAAAGGCCTATTTTTAAAATATATGCAAAATTTAATAATTTATAAGCCTCCATTAATCCTTAGCAAAGAATGAATAGAATATTTCTAAGGATTATAGTTTCAATAGTTTTTTAACATAATTTTTTATTGATTCTTTGTGAATTTCACATCATGTATCCCATATCCACTCATACCCAAGTCCTTCCATATCCACCGTCTACCCTTATAACCTCCTCCAAAAAGTAAAATAAAGTACTTCAACTGTAGACTGAATGCTATCCGAAATGGACAAAACTTGGAAGCAGGTAAGTCTATAGCCTAGCTTTGCCAAGACAGGGTGGGAAAATCCTCCATAATTCCTGCTTTACAATTAAAGTCTGTCAGAGATACTGGGCCAAAAGGCTGAAGATAGATGCTCCAACATTATAGAGAGAAATTGGGGACTGTCCAGGGGGCCATTTGTCTGTCATTTCTTAGTTTTAGAAGCTTCTTGCTCTGTACTTCTCATTTACTCAGATATATTTAACCTTCTCAGGTCTGGTGCAGTTGAAGAAGACTAGATACTTATAGTCTCACAGTTAAGTTTTTTATTTGTTTCAAGTTGTTTAGGAATTAAAAGGATGTTTTATGTCTAAGAAGATATTTTTAAGTTGGTAATGCAAGTTAGGATGGAAATTGATTTAGGTATAGAACTTTAAACTCATGGAGATAGATAATAGCATATTCTTATTAGTTGCCAAGTACAAATGTATGGACATTGGGAATGTATGTCATACTTTATAGTTTTCATAATAGTTTCCTAATTGTTAAAAAAGAGATATAACTGTATTTAAACAAAATTATATTTGATGGTTTTTGAGGCTTGTTTCAGGTCTTATCCTCTGTGATATTCATACTACTCTTTTCTCATGGAAAATAAATTTATCTTTCATAAAGAAAAAAATTTAAAAAAAACCCTCTGTGGAAGCTGCTGTGTATCACAGTATAGCACACAGTATACACTTTTGCCTCAAGAGCTTTACTTGCAATGTTCATTGCAATGAGTCATTGGTGTGGTTTAAGGCCTTTGACTTCTGCTACACTATCAATACTGAATTCTTATTGGGACTCCTTTCAAATATCTTGCTGTTGTCCTGAGACATGGAGATCCAGCAGCATTGGTTCTGCAGGGCTGGCCCTTTCACACACTACAGAATCTTACCAATAGGCTAGATATTGGGGTAGGCCAACTCAAAGCCCTGGATCTGTGCCTGGGTGGTAGCTGAGTTGGTTAGACTGTCAACTCATCCACCCACATACCACTACAGCCAACTCTCCCATGCTACCTGGGTTAGGGGTTGGACCATCTTTTAGGAGTGTTGCAGTTGGTGAGGGGTAGTCTAGCTCTTCTGTGTGCTACAGGTGGTGAGGGGCAGGGCCAGCTTTCCCATTCTCATAATACTGAGGTCCAGTTCTCCTGTACCACCCTGGTAAGGGTCAGGGTAAGCTCTGTCTCGTTATAGTTTCAATTGTTATATGTTTTGCTTCCAGTCTCCTGATAAGCCCTTAATATTTTAAAATGTATATGTTCTAAAAATCAAAGAAATAACCTTAAAATATCAGCTAAAAATGAGCTCTAACTTTTAGAAAAGACGCTTTAGACACTAAACAGAGATGTTTTTGCTGCTCTTTTACAGTCAGCTTATTAACATATAGTCTCTTAAAGGTTAAAAACATTGAAAATAAAACAATTTTTTTACAAAGACTGTCTATAACCATACTACATCTGAATGGTAAAGAAAAATTATAGAAAGCAAACAACCATAATCAGTCTCTTTGAATAAATTTATCAACTTATATAGATTGTTATGTAAAATTAACTTATTATCACCAATTTTACAAACCTGAAGAGTACAGAGTAATAGTATAAGATGAAACAGTTACAGAAACTGAAAAAACACCACAGTTTGTGCCTATATGTGGCCTAGTGTTTCACCAAAATATTTATATTCTATGAAAATGTTTCTCACACAGAATTAAGACACAACAATTAATTTTTTTCTAGATTTCCCAACTCCCTATTAAGTATTATAACAGTTTTGCCAAACAATTGGCATAACAGAAATGAGTCATGTCTAGATATACATGTATAAATGATATTTTATGTAATATGAAGAATAAATGTAATGTATACTTAAAAGCCATAAAGTACTTGAATGTTGTGTGTGTGTGTCTGTGTATAACTGTGGATAGGTATATGCATGCTTGCGAGATGATGTTCATAATATTACTCAATATTAGAGCTATGTTTGTATATTTAATCAAACTAAACAACATAATTAATTCAAGGGTTTCATTCAGAATTGGTTTATAAGGACATACTCTTTAATTTTCTATTTGTATGTATTTAATTCTTGAAGTTTTAATTCATTATTTATTTTATTTTATGTGTATAGGTGTTTATATGCATACATATCTGTAACACATGACTGGTGCCTGCTAAGACCAGAAGTAAGTATCAGATCTGAAGCTGGTTGTACATATTGGTTTTAGGAACTGAACCCAGACCTCTGCAAGAATAGACAGTGCTCTTAACTGCCATTAATTCTTGAAATTTTAATGCATTTAAAATATTTATTTATTTGTATTTTGGGTGTGTGGATATTTTACCTGAATGTATGTGAATCATATGAGTGTCTGATATATTTAGAGGCCAGAAGAGAGTGTTGAATTTCATGAAATAGTAATTAACTGACTGTTGTGAAGACACATGTTGGCTGTTGGTAACAAACGTTAGTCCTCTGAAAGAACAGCAAGTGGTCTTAGGCATAGAGCATCTCTCCATCCCAAGAAAATATTTTTAATGAAAAACTCAGATGATTAAATTATAAACAAATTCCTTCAAATATTTCCAAGCCCTATCTTTAGCATACATGGCTGTATTGTTGTGGGTTTTCAAAAAATCCAAAAAAATTTAAACTAGAAGGCAGAAAGTATCTTAAGTATGGTCAACAAAACTTATTTTGTAATGAAACACAAAAATATTTATTTAAATACCAATAAATACCTAGATAGAAAGTATAAAACATATTCTATAACATATTTTCATCTACAATCTATTATATCCTCATATGAAGTGTATTGTAAACTTGACAGAATATAGAATCATCAAAGGCAAAACCTGTATGAATGACTCTGGGCAGATTGGGTATCTTAAGCAGGTTAGTTTCTAGCCATGTCTTTGATGGTTTATCTTTCTTCAGTTAATTTGGGTGGGAGATCCAATCATTTTTGTTGGTGGTATCACTCTCTACCTTTAGGCCTTAGCGTGAATAAAAAGAAGAAAGTTAGATGGGTGTAAGCATTCATTACTTTCTTCTTCTTGATTACAGTCCCAATATACTGCTTCAAGTTTTTGCTATTTTGACTTCTCAACTATGATGTGGGGTGCCCCAAACTATAATACAAAATAAATCCTTCCTTCTTGCTTCCTTCACTCAATTTGTCAGAGCAAAGAAAGTAACTAATACAGATTATTGATACTCTGTAAAAAAATTAATTAAATTATGTTAGGTGCTACTTGTAGAAAGAATTAATCAAATAATTTATCATTATTTAGATTACAGCTAATTGATTCAGCGGCTAATCCTTAACCATCCATTATAAATGAGCACACAGAGACCACATGGATTTTCACAAGCCTTGGCCTGAATTGATCAATCTTGGCCCATCTAAGCTAGCTCTTAATTCTATTACTCAAATATGACCCCATATATACATACGTCTCCTTGGACTGCCATTCTCCATGCTATGCCGATGTTCCTGGCCATGTGGAATGAGGTTCTTTTTTCTGACCAGTGGTGTGCTTCCTCTTTCCTACTGCTCCTGGCTGGAATTCTTTCTTCTTCCTGCTGCCGGCTGGAATGATTTAATTCTCTGTCTAAGGTGCAGGCTTCCTGTTCTAATCTCAGGAATTCCCACCTTTCTCTGTCTTTGCCCAATCTCAGGCCTCAGCATTTTATTTAACCAATCAGAGTCAGTGTAAGTAAAAGACAGCAAACAGGACCAATTAATTAACATTTAAAATTCTTAACACTACCCCATCAATACTCTACCAAAAGATCACCAATTAACATACCTGGATGTTAGGTGGCAAAAGATGGTAAAAATTGGATCAACTGCCAGATGTTTAAGTTTTTTCAAGATGAGTAAAAGACAGGAGAATGTGGATGTAAAGAGGAATAAATTTCAAAGAAGGGGCTAATGATGAATAAGGTCCATGCAATAGCAAAAGGCAATGACATAGTCATTAGCTATCAGAGGTAGTGATGATTTATTCAAGATGCAAGATTTGAACTTCTAAATTTGGTATTTTCAATTTCTACTCAAATTTTAAGACTCTTCTCCTGCTATTTAACTGCTCTGCCCTTCACTGTCTTTATATATATATTGCCAATAAAAATTTTCCACAAGAAGTTGCTTGAATCCTGTATTAGTCAGTGTCTCTAGAGGAACAGAACTTATAGAATGGGATCTCTCTCTCTCTCTCTCTCTCTCTCTCTCTCTCTCTTTGTATATGTTTATATGAATATGTATAGGTTTATGTAAATGATGACAGATATAGATATAGATTATATAGTTATCTATATAGATAGATGGTATATATATTATAGATACAGGTAGATATAGATGATATAGGTATTGATAGAGATAGAGATAGATGATATATAGATAGATATAGATATATAGATATAGATAGAGATAAATGATATAGATTGTATAGATATAGATAGATGATATATAGATAGACATAGATATAAGTATAGATGTAGTTGTAGATATAGAAAGGAGATTTATTAGAATGACTTACAGCCTGCAGTGCAGCTTATTCAACAATGGTTGGCAGTGAACAGAAATTCAAAAAATCTAGTAGTTGCTCATCCACAAGGCTAGATGTCTCAGCTGATCTTCAGTTATGTGCTAGAATCCTTAAGAAGTAAGATCTAACTCCAGTGAAGAAATAGACTTGCTAGCTAGGTGATGGCACACAGGCAAAAAATAAGTTTCCTTCTTCCATATCCTTATATAGGCTTTAGCAGAAGGTATGGCCTAGATTAAAGGGCCCTATCTTCCCATCTCATGATTTGGACTAAAAGTGTGTCTTTTTCCAGAATGAAAGATTTGGATTGAAGGCATGTCCCCTTATCTCAAAAATCCAGGTTAGAAATTGATCATCCTACCTCATATCATGCAAAAGTTCCTCATAGGAATGCTCTCTAGTTTTGGGTTTAGTTCCAGATATAGTCAGGCTGACAATTGGGAATAACCACCACAAATCCATATTGGGGGAAAAACATCGTTTCTCAAAAATAGATCTTCTGTTCCCTTAGGAAATTTTTAATTTGTTTTACTCACTATGGACTTTAAATAATGAAGAAGTAATATGTCAACTATATTGCATACTATTTCTATAAAACTATGTTTATACGGTATTTTATCTAATGCTATTATCACTGGACAGATCAAAATTTTATAAATTATGAGTTAGGAATACATCAAATGATTAATCACCTTTATTTAGGCTCTTGTACCTTTGGGCTAATAATAATGATTTGGTGAGTTGATTACACATGCTAAAGCTTTATCTAACAAGTCATTTTTATCAAAATATGCAGCTATTTTGTTGTGTATGACATGATGTGATTCTGAGTGAAATAAAAGGTAACATCATCTGTATCATCTTTGTCACTCAAGGTGTTGCAGCAGAATCTCTAAGCTTGCAGTTGATGTATTGGCTTATATATGAAGTAAAAAGGAGAAAAAACACAAATGAAAAAGATCAATGCACTTGGCTTGTTGCCACCTCATCACTGCTTTTCAGAGAAGTATGTGCTAGACTGGAATGTTTTGAAGAGAAAGCAAAAGATAATATTTATTTATTTATTCATTTTTGGAGAGATGTATGTGTGTGTGTGAGTTATGCTTAAAATCTTACATGCTTCTCTTAACTAAGTTTCATATTAGAGTGATAAGGTTGTCCTTATGAAGATTCTAAAAGGGTGCACAAAGCATCTACAATATCAAGAGATCTTGTGGCTTCCCAACAGAGGGACACATATTGTCATTCAATTTGTGTCTACAGAAGGGGTCTAGTTTGGTTTGAAACAGTCCATCCACTAATAATTTTAATTTCAAACTATAATATACTTGAAACTAGATTTTAAATGCTTTCAAAATTGTTGTTTTAGTTCAAAGAACTCACAGAAAATTAAAATATCACAGTATTGTACTTTTTTGTTAGAGACTTTACATATTCTACTGACTGAGCTACCAACTTCATATTACATTAGTGCTCTTCTGATGAGAGCCCCCATAGAATACCAATTAATAATGGCAACTGAAAACCATGATGAAGTTAAGTTTCCAGAAGATATTATACTAGAACATATTAATTTGGCGGAAGAGTGGCATAGGTGGGAACCTAACATCTATTATTGGTTTCGCAATATTTTTAGAATTAATAGACTGTTTTAGAGTAGTTCTCTGCAAAGAAAATATAGTGTCTATATTATCCCTCTGCCATTTCTCATTATTTCATATGGCATTAATGCCATCAGCATTAACAGTTATTGTGCAGTGTTTCGATATGTGAATGAATATTATTACATCATTAAAGTCCATAATGAACCTTTTCTCTTCTTTGTGTAGTTTTAGAAATGTGCAATGTCGTGCACCTACCCATTATCGTAGTGCCAAATAGATTGCCACACTAGAAGTCTTCTCTACTCTACTTATCCTTCTTTGTTGGCCTACACTGGATCCCCTGAACAACTGATGTATTTATTGCTTCTCCAATATCCTCAATATCCTCTGAGTATAATATAATAGAAATCATATGCAATATGGGTTTTTAGGATCTTCTTTCATTGAAAAATTTGTATTTGACATTCTTCCATGTCCCTTTATGGATTAAATAGTGATCTATTTTTATCTCATAATAATGCACCAGTTTATAGATGTAGTTTATTAGTTCATTTGCCTTTGTCTTACTGTTATTGTTTCATGGTGGAGAGAGACTAAAATGCACTAAAAAGTTGTACTAAAAAGACTTTGTATGTCATGGTAAATATATAAATATATGTATATAGTAGTCCACTGTAATACACACATACACACACACACAGCTATAGAGTCATAGCAACCACATAACTGTTTAAAACCAGAAATATATAAGATGGAAATATACAAAACACAATGGATTCTGCCCAAGCATTATGAAAGATCATACTCTTTTTGTTTTGTAGGACTGATATTTCAAAGTACCTTTAGATTTGAAGACAAAGACAAATATTAACTCTCTCCATGACTAAAATGTAAGTCCCATGAGAAAATGTACAATAAGATGGTCTGATTATACTGTGATATTCTGACTAGGAATATACAGTAGTTTCATATTAATTCATTCTTTTGCCAGCTAAATAAGCTTCTCTTCTAAGTCTGGGTTTATTTCTTTTCCTGTCTGAACACTGGATTATTACTTGTGATGTCTAGTTTCTTGAGTTCCTTATATATTTTGGATATTAGTTCTCTATTAGATGTAGAGGTGGAAATATATTGAAGGGCACAACTTTGTGAAAATTATAATATTCTTTGCCTTATAGATGCTCTTCAGTTTTATGAGGTACCATTTATTAATTGTTGATTTTAGTCACTTTGCCATTGTTGCTCTGTTCAGGTAATCTTATCCTGTGCCAATGAATTGAAGGTTATTTTACACTTGCTTGGTAAGAAATACCCAAAGATATTTTGTATCATTTGAAGCTATTATGAAAAATGCTTTCCCCTATTTTTTTTCTCAGAATTTGTCATTTCAATATCAGAGGGGTACTGAGTTTTGTGGATTTAATTTTGTATCCTGCGACTTTGCTGAACATGTTTATCAACTATAGGAGTTTTCAGGTGGAAATTTCAAGGTCACTTATGTGTACTATTATATCATCTACAAATAAAGATATTTTGATTTTTTTCCTTTTCAATTTGTGTCCAGTTGATCTCCTTCATTGTCTTATTCCTCTCCCTAAGACTTTTAGTACACTACTGAATAGGTATGTAGAAAGTGTCATCTGTCTTATTTTAGTGGAATTGCTTTGAGTTCCTCTCCATTTAAGTTGATGTTAGCTATGAGATTCCTGTAAACTGTCTTAATTATCTTGAGATATGTCCCTTGAATCACAAATCTCTTGACAACTTTTTAGTATGAAGAGGTGTTGGATTTTATCAAGGCCATTTCTTCATCTAAAGAGATGATTATGTAGTGTTTGTCTTTCTGTATGTTTTTGTATAGTGTATTACATTTAAAAATTATGCATGTTGAACCATTCCTGCATTCATGGAATGAAGCACACATATATATGTGGTATTATCTTTTTGATGTATTTTTTGGATTCAGTTTACAAGCATTTTGTTGAATATTTTTGCATCTATGTTCTTAAGAGAAATTGGTCTGTAATTCTCTCTCTTTGTTAGGTCTTCATGTAGTTTTAGTATCAGGATATCTGTGGCCTCCTAAAATGAGTTGTGCAATGGTTCTTCTGTTTATGTTTTGTGGAATAATTTGAGGTATATTTGCACTAATCCTTCTTCAAAAAAGCCTGGTAGAATTCTGTGCTAAAACCATTGATACTGAGCATTTTTTAGCTGGGAGATTTTTATTGACAGCTTCTGTTTCACTAAAAGTTATAGATCTGTTCAAATTGCTTACGTGATCTTCATTTAACTTTAAATGAAGTTTAACTAAAGTTAAACTAAGTTAAACTTAACTAACTGGTACATGTAAAGAAAACTATCCAATTCATTTAGACTTTCCAATTTGGTGAAATATAGATTTTAAGTTCTTTCCCTAAGATTCTCTGGGTTTCCTCATTATCTGTTGTCATGTCCCTCTTTTAGTTTTTGATCTTGGTACTTCAGATAGTCTTTCTCTACCTTTTAGTTAATTTAGCTTCAGGTTTGTCAAATGTATTGATTTTCTAAAAGAATCAATTCTTTATTTCATTGATTCTTTGTAATGTATTTGGTTCTATTTTATTGATTTCAATTCTGAGTTTTATTATTCAATGTTGCTCCCTCTCCTTTTGGGTATGTTTTCTTTCTTTGTTTCTTTCTTTTTGCTCTAGAGATTTCAAGTGTGCTGTTAAGTTGCTAGTATGAGATCACTTCATTTTTTGTTTGTTTGTTTTTTGTATGTAGGCAGTTAGTGCTATAAACTTCCGTTTTAGGAACTGCTTTTAGTGTTGGGAATGTTGTGTATTCTCGTTTTCTTTCAGTTCTTGAAAGTCTTTACTTTATTTTTTTCTGTTTTGAGTCATTTTGAATTCAGTAGAGAGTTGTTTAGTTTTCATGAGTTTGTGAGCTTTCTGTTGTTGTTGATATCCAGCCTTAACCCAGAGTGGTCAGATAGGGTGCAGGGTGTTACTTCAACTCCCTTGTACTTGTAGAAATTTGATTTGTATATGAGTATTTGGTCAATTTTGGAGAAAATTCCATGAGGTACTGAGAAATTATATTTCTTTGTGTGTATTTGGGTATAAATATCTGTTTTGGTCCATTGGTTTATAATTCTAGTTAGCTCCTATAATTTCTCTGTTTAGTTTTTGTCTTGATTACATGTCCATTGGTGACAGAGGGGTATTGAAGTTTCCCAATATCAGTTTGTGAGTGTCAATGTATATTTAAGCTGTGGTAGAGTTTCTTTTACAAACTTGGGAGCCCATTTGTTTCGGGCTTAGATGTTAAAAATTGGAGTGTCCTCTTGGTGGATATTTCCTCTGATGAGTATGTAGTATTAGTCCCTATCTCTTCTGATAAGTTTGGATTTGAAGTCTATTTTCTTAGATACTAAAATGGCTATACCAGCTTGTTTCTTAAGTACATTTGCTTAGAATATATTTTTCTAACCTTTACCCTGAGGTGATGTTTATTATTGATTTTAAAGTGTGTTTCTTAGATTCAATAGGATGAATCCTGTTTTATGCATTCTATTAGTCTCATTTTATTGGAAAAATGAGAACAAATAATGCTAAAAGTAATCACAATTACCAATGATTATGGATTCCTTTATTCTCTTGTTGTGTGGTAAGAGTTTTGTTTTTTTTATAATTTATTTATTATTTCTTCATTACATCTCAATTACAATCCCTTCCCTACTTCCCCCTCCTGTCCCACCCTTCCACCCTTTCCCCCCTCAACAACCCCATCCTCTACCCTTTTTTTTTAGTTTAAGGTATATCTTTTCCCCCCAAGCGCTCCCCCTTTCAGTCCAACAAATGGTTCTTTCTCTTATAACAATAAACACAATACAAAACAACAGAAATAGATAGGCCACAATTATGAGAGTTATATGGCTTAGCATACATTCCCAATGTCCAGTCCATATGTATTTGGCACCTGACTTTACATTCTACTATCTAACCATCTCCTTGAGTTTAAAGTTTTGTTTTGTTTTTAAATCCAGTTACATCCTAGGAAAAACTCAACCCAGCAGTGAGTCATGGAACCAGTTGCAGGTTAGCAGAACACTTTACCTTCGAGGGGGTTTGATACCAAGCCCCAGTTTGAAAGAGGAGTCTCTTGGCCCTCATATGTCTGACGATCTGAGGGAGTATGATATGTGAGGGCCCACGTTATCTTTGGAGAAGGAGAACACCAAGAAGGTGAATAGTGAGGGAGGGAAGGAAGAAGGGAGGGTAGGAGGGAGGGAGGGATAAACTGGGGTGGGAGGGAGGAGGGAGGAAACTATGTTCCAGAGGTAACTTGGAAAAACAAATTAATTTTTTAAAAAGGGGGGTCAACTAAGCTTAAAAATTATATTAAAAATAAAATATAAAGTTTTCAGATGATAATTTACCAAAGACATACTTACTTTACTGGGATTAGAAAGGTAGACTGCAGGGTGCCACCTAGCTCACACACTCTTGGATATCAGCTTATAAGTTTGTATCCTATATATAAAGGATATTTTTCATTGTTTGGCTTTACTAAAGCAGTTAAGAGGTTTAAAAAGTTGTAAGTAAATTAAGGGTTACTACAGTTCAACCTCGTTTTCTAAACCCCTAAGAACTAAAGTAATTAGGAGCTAAGGTAAAATATTTGAGGAGGGCAGTGGTGTTAGCCAATGCCTTTATCTCCAGCAGAAACAGGAGGATCACTATAGAGTTAGTTGTCTTTTAAATTCTAGAGTTACAATTAACAGGGTGGTGATGGAGCACATCTTTAATCCCATCACTTGAGAGGCACACACCCTTAATCCCAACCCCCCTGACACAGACACCTGCAGATCACTGAGCTCAAGGCCAGACTGACACAGAGCAAGCTCCAAATAGAGAAAAACTTAGATCCAAGGGTGATGGTGCACACCTTTAATCCCATTAATTGGGAGACGCATACCTTTGATTCCAATACTTGAAAGGCAGAGGCAGGCACATAGAATTTGGTACTCAGAAAAGACATGTTGAAATTCAAAGTGAGTTGTCCTTAGTGATCTCTCTCAAACTATATACACTTAAATGTATTGTTAGTTCCAAATTATCAAAAGAAATTTTTAAAATCTCAATTGAAAGATAACATTTGTTATTTTGTTAAAAAAAACAATTTGCTCTGGGAAAGGTATTACCTGCCACCAGCACACCCCCCCCACCAAAAAAAAAAAAAAAAGGTGTAGAGAGCTGCGACATGCCGCGCCCTAAAGATGGCGCCGTTTTCCGCCTTCCACCAGCCCGATGGTGAGCGCTGTCAGTGGTAAACAAGTCCATATTTGACTAAGACCACTGATCAGGCTTGCTTCCACATACGTGGCCCTCTAAAATAGCACCACGTGGCTTTACTTGATTGGCTGTTCATATAGTATTTAGCCTGTGGGTTGGGTCTGCCCGGGCATTCGGAAGACTGTTTTCAAGGGACCTGAATAAACTGCTGGAGAAGAGCTTTTGCAAGTTGCATCGTCCTTGCTGGTCGAGGTCGACGCGACAAGTGGTGGCCCATACGGGGAACCAGAAAAGACTCAGAACTTCTGCAGTCAGGGGCAGTGCATTGGTAAGTTCCCGGGGTAAATTGGGACAATAAAGTTTCACGGAAATTGTGAACAAAAGGTAAAGTTTCACAGAAAGAGTGAACAAAGGTAAAGTATCGCGGGGAAACTGTGAACCGAAAGTAAATTTTTAATCATGGGATTGTCTCAGTCACATCCAATTTTTCTGGCTCTTCAGGAGCTACTTTTAGCTAGGAATTTGAAACTTAAGAAGTCAACCCTAGAGAGATTTTTGAATGAATGCGACTCTGTGGCTCCGTGGTTTGCGGTGTCCGGGAATCTTACGGTATTCTGCTGGGACAAATTAGGCAGGGACTTGGATTTTTCTTGGGAGCAAGGTACTCTGAATCATGGAGTAAGACCGATTTGGAAGATGGTGAGTAGTTGTTTAGAAGATCAGAGATGCTGTAACGCAATCAAGGAGGGAGAATCAGCCTTGGAACTGCTGCAAGGGGAAAGATCTGAGCAGGCAGACAGTGAAAAGGGAAGCAAAAAAGGCGAAAGATCTGAGCAGGCAGACAGTGAAAAGGGAAGAAAAAAAAAGGTCCCTCTCTATCCCGATCTTAGAGATTTTAGAGATTTTGAGGACTCAGAGGGCACGGATTCTGAAGGGGAGCTACACGCTCTAATAGAACAGTTAGAGAGGACTGCTATTAGAAAAAGGGAAAAGGAAAAGGTAAAAGAGAAAGACATGTTGGCGGCAGTCAGTGTAAGTGAAGCTGTTGCCGCGGTGCCTTCAACTCCCCCTCCATACCCAGAAGCCGTTCAGATAGATCAGCCTGTTCAGTCCCTGAAAGTAGGGAGATCTTTCTGCCCGGGGATGTGGACACAAGTAAGAACAGAATTACAGTTTGCCTATCTGGTATACCAAGACCCACAAGGGAACAGGTATGAGGAACCGCTTGATTTTAAAGTAGTTAAATCCCTTGCAGAGTCGGTTCATACCTATGGCATTACCGCTTCTTTTACATTGGCTCAAGTGGAAGCATTAAGCAGACATTGTATGACTCCGAGTGATTGGAGTGGCCTGGCCCATGCCTGCTTAAGTCCAGGGCAATATTTAGACTGGAAAGCTTTCTTGATTGAGTATGCCACTGAGCAAGCAGCCATTAATCAGAGAAATGGAGATCCAGCCTGGGATAGATATATGCTGCTTGGGCAGGGGAGATTTGCCAACCAGCAGACAGGATATCCCAATCAGGTTTATGAACAAACAAACCAGACAGCTATCAAGGCTTGGAAATCCCTTCCTAACAAAGGGGAGGTGAGTGAGAACTTAGCTAAGATTCTACAGGGCCCCATAGAACCCTTTTCAGACTTTGTGGCATGATTGGTGGAAGTGGCAGGGAAGATTTTTGGTGACCCGGATGCTGCTATGCCACTAATAAAACAGTTGGTCTATGAGCAATGTACCAAAGAGTGTAGAGCCGTTATCACCCCTTACAAGAGTAAAGAGTTAGAAGCCTGGATGAAAGTGTGTAGAGAACTTGGAGGGCCGTTAAATAATGCTGGTCTTGCTGCCGCAGTAGTACAGTTGACCAGAAAAGGTGGAGAAAGTTCAGGAGTTTGTTTTAAGTGTGGCAAGATGGGACACTTTAAAAGACAGTGCCCCGGGGGAAGGAGTACAGAAAGTACAGGAAGTGTACAATTCCCCAGGCAGCCGGGGTTATGCCCAAAATGTAAAAAAGGGAACCATTGGGCTAATGAATGCCGTTCAGTTACAGACATCCACGGCCAGCCTTTGATTCAAGGTTATGGTGGCGCTCGTCCAAAAAACGGACAGGGGGCCCACGACCCCAGGGCCCACAAATATATGGGGCAGTAGAGAATCAGGACAAAGAACAGAATCAAGAGAGATGGCCAACCCTCTGCCATCCGAGAGACCGCGGAGAGCCACTGCAGGCTCAGCAGGATTGGACCTCTGCTCCACCACCAGACTCGTATTAACGCCCCAAATGGGGGTCCAGTTAATTGAAACAGATTTTAAAGGACCCCTTGAACCTGGTACAGTTGGTTTGCTGTTAGGGAGGTCATCATCAGCCTTGAGAGGACTTATTGTCCATCCTGGGGTTATAGATCCAGATTATACAGGAGTGGTTAAGATCATGGTAGCCTCCCCCCGTGGTATAACAGCTATCTCTCCTGGAGATAGAATTGCTCAGTTGATCATGTTGCCGAGCTTACATGATCGCTATGCGGCAAAGGATCGAGAGAGAGAGGAAAAGATGGTTTTGGGTCCACGGGCACAGATCTGACTTTTCTCTCCTTGGATTTGGACCAATGCCCCATCTTGGAGTTAAAAGTTGATGGTAAAAAGATCCTGGGCCTTTTGGATACTGGGGCTGATAGGAGTATCATAGCAAAGAAAGACTGGCCTTCAGGTTGGCCCGTACAAGCCTCTTCTCAAACACTTCAAGGCCTGGGTTATGCTAAGACTCCAGATATGAGTACAAGATTATTACAGTGGCAGGACCAAGAAAACCACTCAGGAGAAATGCAGCCATATGTACTTGAGCTCCCTATCTCCCTTCTGGGAAGAGACCTTTTAAAGGATATGGGATTTAAATTGAGTAATGACTATTCTGATTCAGCCCAACGTATGATGAAAGATATGGGATATGCTCCAGGCTTTGGAATAGGAAAATATTTACAGGGGCGAAAGAGTCCCATATCTATGCAACAAAGACAAAAGAGACAGGGCCTGGGTTTTTCCTAGGGGCCACTGAGGAGGGCATTCCCATAACTTGAAAGACGGAGGACCTAGTATGGGTTCCTCAGTGGCCACTTTCCTCTGTAAAATTGAATACAGCCAAAGAGTTGGTGGATGAACAGATGTCTTTAAAGCATATAAAGCCATCTGTATCTCCCTGGAATACACCTATCTTTGTCATTAAAAAGAAATCTGGAAAATGGAGATTGTTGCATGACCTGCATGCCATAAATCAACAAATGCAGATCATGGGCCCAGTGCAACGCGGCTTGCCACTTTTATCATCTTTGCCAGCCTCATGGCCCATAATAGTTATAGATATAAGGGATTGTTTTTTCTCCATCCCTTTGTGTGCCAAAGATAGTGAGAGATTTGCATTTACTGTTCCATCCTGTAACCATGAGGAACCTGATCAGCGGTTTGAATGGGTAGTTTTACCTCAGGGCATGGCAAACAGCCCCACTATGTGCCAACTGTATGTGGGGAAGCCATTGCTCCCTTGAGAAAGAATTTTCCCGATTTGAGATGTGTTCATTATATGGATGATATCTTGCTGGCAGCTAAGAGTGAACAAATGTTAGATTGGGCCTATGAAGAATTAGTTCAATTATTAAAAAAGAAAAGGTTGTTTATTGCTCCTGATAAGGTTCAAAAGGAAAATGTGGTTGATTATTTAGGAGCGAAGGTTGGACCTGAAAAGATAATACCTCAAAAGATTGAGATAAGAAAAGATAATTTAAAGACTCTAAATGATTTTCAAAGGTTGTTAGGAGATATCAATAGGGTAAGAGGCTATTTGAAACAACCAAATTATGAAATAAGACCCCTACATGATATTTTGAAAGGTGATTCAGCACTTAATTCTCCTAGGCAATTAATAGGAGAAGCTAGAAAAGCTTTATGTAAAGTGGAAGAAAGGTTACAGAGTGCCTTCCTAAAGAGATGGCAGGAAGGATAGCTCATTGCATTGTGCATATTTGCCACCTATGGTCAACCTACAGGATTGTTATGGCAGGACAGACCATTATTATGGACCTATTCAAAGATTTCTCCAAAAAAATCCATAGAACATTATCCCACTGCAGTTGCTGCTTTAGCCTTGAACGGTATCCAAAGTTTGCAGTCTTTTGGAGTTGCTCCTGCCAGTAAAGTAGTGCCCTATTCCAGTCATCAAATTAAGATTTTGTGTGGCGCTGTAGATGATTGGGCAATATTGCAATGTAGCTTTGAAGGAGTGATTGATAACCTTATCCTAAGCATCCATTGCTATCATTTTTTAAGGAGCACCCAGTGATATTCCCTAAGGTTACTTCAGCAGTACCACTTCAAGGGTCACCAAATGTGTTTACTGATGGCTCAAAGACAGGCTGTGGAGCCTATTTGATAGAAAGACAAGAGCCCGTGTTACGTCAATTTCAACCGGGCTCCCCCCAAATAGTAGAGTTGAAAATAGTAATTGAGGTGTTTAAAAGATGTCAATTTGCATTCAATTTGATTTCAGATTCAGTCTATGTGGTCAACGCAGTGAAAGTATTAGAATTGGCAGGTCCTATTAAGAATAGTAGTACTGTATGTGCCTTATTACAAGAGTTACAAGTTTTAATCTGGCAGAGAAAAAGGTGTTTTTATATTCAACATATCAGAGCACATACAGGATTACCTGGACCATTAAGTGAGGGTAATGATAAAGTTGATCAATGGACTAGGATGGAATGCATTTTTTGGAGCTCATTCCTGGACCAAGCCAGACAGTTTCACCAATTATTTCATGTAAATACAAAAACTCTACAGCAGAAATTCCATTTGTCTAGAGCAGATGCTAGACAAGTGGTTTTGGACTGTCCTCAGTGTGTAATTCATCATCATCCTCCCAGTGTGGGAGTGAACCCTAGAGGGTTGATGCCACTCAAAATCTGACAAATGGACGTTACCCACATTTCAGAGTTTGGAACCTTAAAATATATTCATGTATCTGTGGATACCTGCTCAGGTATCATACATGCTACACCTATGAGTGGAAAAAAGCCTTGCCATGTCATAGGGCATTGCTTAGAAGCCTGGGCTGCATGGGGAAAACCACAGCAGCTGAAAACGGACAATAGACCAGCCTATACGGCTCAGTGCTTTGTCTCCTTCTGCAACCAGATGGAGGTACAGCTTAATCACGATTACCATATAATCCTCAAGGACAAGGAATTGTGGAGCGTGCTCATCGCACCTTGAAAGAATATTTGCAAAAACAGAAAGGGGGAATAGGCCAAGGCCGTACCCCCAAGGAGAGAATGTCTTTAGGCTTATTTAATTTAAATTTTTTAAATTTAGATGCTCAAGGCCACTCAGCAGCGGACAGACATCAGGATTCCCATGGTCCACCTAAAGGCATGGTGAAGTGGAAGGATATTTTGACAGGCTCTTGGCGAGGGCCTGACCCCGTGCTAACAAGGGCGAGAGGGTCTGTTTGTGTTTTTCCTCAGGATCAACAAGATCCAGTGTGGGTGCCTGAACGCCTTGTGAGGAAGATTCGTCATGAAGACCTTCCTAAGGATCCTGGTGATAGTAGCAGTGAGTATTCAGGAATGACCGAGCCGAGATGGGGGATCCTGTCGATATTCCCAAAGCCGATGCTGGTCAGACATGATGCAACTGTGTTTCCACGCTTATTTAGCAGTAATAGAAGCTTAGGTTTACCCTACCTTCCCTTTGATGATCAGAAAAGCCCTATAGAGGGTAATAGAAATGTCAGCTTGAAGGGTAGTCTGTGCTTTTTAATGAGCTTCAATAGGTGAGATGATACAGAATGCATTTAATTGTCTCAGCAGTCAGCAGATTTTTTACCACAACTGAGGTTTGGGGGGTAGGGGTGGTGGTTTGTTTTCGGGCAACGGTTTTCGCCTTGAAGGATGGTGGCCCACACGAGTCTCTGACAGGGACCCCCCCAGACAGCCACGCTGGGCACCTTTTTGTAGAGGATCCACAGGAGAGGAAGGACCTTTTCCCTAGACTGGATGTCAGGAGCGCAGAGCAGTTTGGGTTCAACAAGATTATTTTTCCTTTAGCCCCATGATTAATAATATAGTGAATAAGTCTTGTACAGGAATGCTTGATATATCTACTAGGGATCCTCAGCAGACTGCCACCAATCCTTTTGATTTGTGGTCTTTGTGTGGGGTAAATGGAAGTTGCATGGACTTGGGACCTGTCATTATGCTTGGGGGAGGAATTTATCAAAGAGGTAATTTTTCCCTAGGGTCCGCTACCAAATTCGATTTTTCTAGCAGTAGTGGCTCTGGTACTTGGAATTCTTTGTTTCATTCTTACCACAATAAGACCTTTTCAGCTTCGCCAGTGTGTCTCTGGTCTCCTTTTCTGTGGATTGTAAGTAATGGGAGTGCATCCTTGGGTCAAGAAAAGTTAGTATGCACTCCGGACGTATGTTTTTATGCCCTGTGCTGGAATGCCACATCCTTTCCTGTGGCTGTGGTGACTAGAATGCCTCGATATGTACCAGTTCCTGTAGAAGCCCCTTATACCATGATGCTATTCAGGTTTAAAAGAGATTTTGGCATCACTGCAGCTATTGTTACTGCCATCACTGTTGCTGCTGTGGGGGCTACTGCCTCAGCTATTGCCTTGTCTAGTTCTATACAGATTGCCAATGCCCTGAATAACATCTCAACCAATGTAGCACAGGCCTTGGATACTCAGACCTCTATGAATTCTCATCTCAAAGGAGGCCTTATGATAGTTAATCAACGCATAGATTTAATACAAGAACAGATTGATTCTCTTTGGCAACTAGCACAATTGGGGTGTGAGTGGAAAATGCAAGGTTTGTGTGTTACTTCCGTGCAGTATCGAAATTTTACAAAGGCTGCTAATCTGTCTAGACAATTGTCAGAATTCCTCTTATAGGATTGGTCAGCTGAATTTGAAAATTTGATGAGAGAGCTGAGAGCAACAATCGTCCACATCAACTCCACTTGGGTGGATCTGAGTCTGGCTACTGGTTTGACTTCCTGGATACAGACTGCTATGGATCATCTTAAGGAGTGGGCGGGCATAGGGTCTTTGGCGATACTGATGATACTAGCCTCTCTGGTTTGCCTATGGTGCATCTACAAGATGAGAGCCACACAAAAGCATAATGCAGCCATGATTATACAGGCCCTTGTCGCCACTGAGGTGGGCCAGTCCCCTCAGGCATGGCTCGCTGCCGTGAAGCCTTAAATCTTCACTGAGCATAGTCCCTGCCCACTGAGGTATTCGTTCCACGGGTATTAGAGTCTGGCAAGTCAATGACGGAGTTGACGGGTAAGTCTCGGCCACCTAAGACAGGGCAGCCCCGAGTGGGGAGGCTGACCCAGAGACCGGTAAGAGTTTGAGCACCGCCCTCCTACAGGCTCAGTCCCACCATGAAATCCCCAGATATGGGGATTACGAAACCTTTCCAGGGACTTCTACCATCTTTAGAAAAAATAAAAAAGGAGGAATTGTAGAGAGCTGCGACGTGCCGCGCCCTAAAGAGGGCGCTGGTTTCCGCCTTCCACCAGCCCGATGGTGAGCGCTCTTGGTGGTAAACAAGTCCATATTTGGCTAAGACCGCTGATCTGGCTTGCTTCTGCATAGGTGGGCCTCTAAAATAGTACCACGTGGCTTTACTTGATTGGCTGTTCATATAGTATTTAGCCTGAGGGTTGGGTCTGCCCGGGCATTCGGAAGACTGTTTTCAAGGGACCTGAATAAACTGCTGGAGAAGAGCTTTTGCAAGTTGCGTCGTCCTTGCTGGTCGAGGGGGACGCGACAAAAAGGAGTGCCACAGAGTTAGGATTAGGACAGGGCTCTGTTCTTATCTTTCCAGGAAATAAAAAACATCCATCTAAGGAGTCTAGGGAAAACTGAACAACTGAAGCCTCTGAAATAAAGGGACCAGACACCAAAGAAGATAAGTAACCCAGATGATCCAGGCTTGCCGACTTCCTTGATGGCTATTTCCTTAAAAATCCACATCCAGAACAACTAAAAATGGCTAACTAAGATGGTTCAGTCCCACAGATTGTTTCAGTCATGACTTTAGTAAAACTCTGAAGTTCAGCCTCTAACTACAAACTTCTTAGGACATTTAAATTGCCGAGCACAAAAAGACTGAACATCCAAATGTTACTATTAACTTGCTTAAACATTTTTCCATTCTTATTTGGGGCCCAAACAGGTTTCCTATGTCCCAAATCAGCAGGAAGTAATTTTAAGAGATCAACGTCCCATTCCCAGAAGGTGGGGTGGGTGATTTTTTTATCTTTATTTTGATTCCCCCACCTTTGGTCATTTGATTGGTTGTAGATGTTTGTTGTTATTTAGGAGGACTGCTTATAACCTGTTAAATGGTCTTGTTAAATAGGTTTTGGAGGTTAGACCCAGAGATTTCTCTCTTTTTCTTTTCTCTATCCTTCCTTCTCTCCTATATGGGGGGGAAGACTTAAAAATATGAGATATAGACAAAATGTAGGAATGATAAAGAAAAAGGTAGAGATTTTTGAATATGCTTTTATATCTTTGATATTGATACAAAATTAAGACTACATTTGGGTATGTTGGTATTGATCTTTGTATATTGATACAAAATTAAGGCTAATCCTTTTTAAGGTACAATAGTACCTAGCTAATGTTAAAATGCAATATGAAGTTTTGGCCTTTTGATAGCAACTGTCACAAACCATTTAGGATAATTAAGAGATGCAAAGTAACAGTCATGCAAACATGACCTTTTGTTAGATACTAACATAGTTTATCACAGATGCTTTCTAAGTTAACCAGAAATCAAGTTGCTAAGAGACAAGCAACACTCACTTAGCCAAATATACAGAGATAGATAGGTGGTCTTCAAAAACCTCAAGAGATCTGTAGAATAAGGCATTCAAAGAAGTTTTCTGAACTTAAGACTTTTTGATATTGAGACATGTCAGCTCCTGACTGCACCCCCTATTCTAATCCAAGTAGAGGATGAGCATCAAAGAATCTCCATTTGGAGATAGTTGCATTAGTAGCAAGCTTATCACTGGTTAAGAAAAATTCCTTGCTTCAACTGTGGACAGAATGATGTCTGAAAAGGACAAAACCTGGAAGCAGATAAGTCAACAGCCTAACTCTGCCAAGACAGGGTAGACAAGTCCTTCATAATTCCTGCTTTACAGTTAATGTCTGTCAGAGATCCAGGGCCAAGAGGCTGAAGATAGATGCTCTAATGTTTGGAGAGAAATTGGGGACTGTCCAGATAGCCAGTTGTCTGTCATTTTCTAGTTTTGGAAGCTGCTGGTCCTGCATTTCCTGTATAATCAGATATATTTATCCTTCTCAGGTCTCTGATGTGGTTGAAGAACAGACAGTTATAGTCTCACAGGTAAATTTCAAGTTGTTTAGGATTTAAAAGGATGTTCTAGGTCTAAGAAGATGTTTTTAAATTGGTAATGAAAGGTAGGATGAAAATTGTGATAGGTATAGAACTTTAAACATGTAGATAGATGGATAATAGAATATTGATATCATTTGCTGGGTGTGTGTGGACTGGACATTGGGAATACATGTTGTGCCTTATAATTGTCATAATTGTGGCCTAATTATTTAAATTTTTTTTGAGTTTTGGGAGAAGGGAGAGATGGTGGAAGGGTGGGACTGGGAGGGGTGGAGGGAGGGGACTGTGTTGGAGATGTAGATTGAAGTAATAAAAAACAATTAAAAATATCCGGTTATTCTATGAGAATTTTTATTAAGTTCCAGGTATTGGACTGCTTCAGGTAGTCCACAAGTGTAAACTATTAACTGTGCCTCATGTGCTAGCAGGGGCATGGCTTAGTCACTTGCAGGAAGGTTAACTTGGAGGACTCAGGACCTGGGAGAGGGTATAAAGAGCCAGAGCCCTGAGAAGTAGGGGTGCTCTGAAGAAGGAAGAGGTTGCTTCTCTCCCTGCTTGTGCACCTCTGAATTGCTGTTGGTTCATTATGATGCTGTTTCCTGGTTTACTATTGCTAGTTTACCAGACTACTGGATATTCTGACTACTGAGTTTGGTATTGTCCCTAAAAACAATGCAGGAAGTAGCTTAAAGAGAACTCTACTTCTTTTCCTTTTAACCTTCTTTCTCTCCCATCTAGTATTAGAGGGTTGGAAGGGAGGTAGAGGCATTAAGGTGAAAATTAATTAGGGTGTATAATAAAGCAGAAATAATAAAAACTACTTCTATATTGCTGTTGTTGTTGATGATAGTGATGGTAGTGGTGATGATAATGATGACGAAGTCTGTGTGTGTTTGTGTGTTATTCCCTACTTTTGACTTCAGTGGTCTGAGATTATCTATTTCTTTTGTATTTTTTGTATGTAGTTAACCTCTTTAGTTTTGAGTTTTCCTTTTATCACCTTCTGTATGGATTTGTAGATAATATCTTAAATTTGGTTTCAGCATGAAATGCTGTATTTTCTCCATATATTTTGATTAAAACATTTGCTGAGCAGAGGAGTGTGGACTGGTGTCTCTGGTCTCTTAGAGCATGTAGCACATCCATACAGGCTCTTCTGTCTTGTAGAGTCTTCTCTACAAGAAGACTTCTTATAGAGTTTTTCTTCTCCATTGAGAAGTTAGGTGTAATACTAGTAGGTCTGTTTTAATATGTAACTTTGTCATTTTCTCTTTCAGCCTTTTATATTCTTTGTTCTGTCCATTAAATGTTTTGATTATTATGTGCCAACAGCAGTTCCTTTTCTGGTCCATACTGTTTGGTGTTCAATATGCTTCTTATACTTTGATTGGCATCTCCCTCTTTAGGAAATTTTTCTTCTATGATTTTTTTTTGGAAAATATTTTCTGTGACTTTGAGCTGCTATTCTCCTTCCTCTATTCTTATTATTCTTAGATATGTTCTTTCATAGTGTTCCTGATTTTCTGGATGTATTATGATAGGAATATTTTAGATCTTCCATTTTCTTTTACCCATATATCTATTTCTTCTATTGTGTCTTCAGTGCCTAAGATTCACTCTTCCAGGTCTTGAATTCATTGTTGAAGCTTGCTTCTGTGGTTCCTGGTCAAGACCCTAAAGTTTTCCTTTTAAAATTTCTCTCAGTTTAGATTTTCTTTTTTGATTCTATCTCCACTTTCAGGTCATGAACAGTTTTATTTATTTCCTTTCACTGTTTGTATTTTCATAGAATTCTTTAAGGGATTTGTTTGTTTCCATTTTAAGGACCTCTGTCACATGCATAAAGTCTGTTTTAAGTTTCTTACTAGTGCTACAACTATGTTGGATTATTGGGGGTCTGCTGTGGTAATCTTGCTGGGTTCTAATAGAAACATATTGTCCTGACTTATTGATTGTGTCTTCACACTTGCGTATAAGCATCTGGAATCTGGAAGATTGTAAATCTAGTTGTTGATATTTGATTTGGTATTTGTTGGGTGGGTGTTTTGTTCCTTGGTTTGTGTTTCCTCTATGGTTCTTAGAGTTTCATGGTTGTGTGTTTCCTGGTAGGAAAATTTTCAGGGGTTCAGATCGGTGTGGGAACTAATGGTTCCAGGTAAAAAGTACTTTTATAACAAAATAACAATGTCAACTTATATTAAATAAAATAATAAATTAATTAATAAGTTTTCTCTTGGCTGAAGTAAATGAGGACATGATCACTCCAAGGTATAGTTGAGAGGAATTTTTTTTTTATTACAGATGTGAGGGAGAGTACAGTCAGAGGCATCTGGAAGACTCCAGAGCAGGGAGAAAAAATAGTGGAGTAAACATGATCAGTAGACTGAACCAGCCATAAGAGGTGAGAAGGAGGGATCAAGATAGGAGGAGAATATAGAGGAACAAGGGAGGGGTGGATGAGCAGATGAAGAGTGGGAACCAAGAGAACTTATGGACAATATGGAAGGGTTATACAGGAAAGAGAAGCTAGGGAGGGGAAGAGAACTCCCATGTCTGGAGAGGTTTAGGGTTTGGGGCATGTGAGAAGAGCAGAGAGCTAAGGGTACTTACTGAGTGTGCTTTGGTTTGCTAATAAGCACCTCTGTTAGCCATTTGTCCTAGGTTTCCTTATATCCTGAAAATGACCTAGTAGGAACTGGAATGGTGCAAATGGAATAAAAAACTTTTAATGCCCACTTACATGCTATATGTTACTGTTTACATTGTTTATCTCACCTATCTCCAGAATTCAAAAATAAGGAAGTTGGTGTAAAATGAGTTGCTTAAATAATAGTTAATGATCAGAACCAAATGTGTCATTTTTAAATAAAACAACAAGCAAGAGAATTTCTATTTTCATCCCATTAGTTTTAATTGCTACATTTAAAAAAGTGTCCCTAAATTCTATAAGATTATTTTTTTTTACAGTGGACATTGAGAGTTTATGTATGTTCAATATTTTAGGAGCAGAATCAATGATACACTCTTTTGTCACAGAAAAAAGAAAAATGTGATAATGACATATAAGACATTTAAGCAAGTTGATTATAATGAACTGCAGTTATTGATTTTTACTATTTCAGTTTTCAAGGATTAAAAACTGAGAGGAAATTGCAAAGGATTCCTTACCAGTAATCTCAACTAAGCAGATATCATTAAGGGTTCTTTTTCTAAGCCTGGAGAAGAATGAATGAGGTGTTTTGATTCTTGAGTCCAAGGGATTACATTTTTGTGTAAACTGATTTCTATTTCACTTATTGAGATCTTGGTCTCTTAGTACATGATTTATTAATTAATATAATTCAAAAGCATTCAGAGTTCATTTAAGAATAATGAATTCTGCATCATTTACATGCTACTAGAAATGATTCTTCTTGCTGCCAAGCCAAATCTGTTACTACACTAGGAGTCTCAGCTATGACATACATGAAGCTCATTTTCCTATATCAATGAAGTGAGACCAACACAATGCTACTGAGTATACTGTATTGAATGTGTTTTCGCTACCCTTATGCTGTTTGTTCCTTCACTGCTCTTGACTCATTCATTGGTCCTAATTGTGATTTTAACTTCAAAGTAATGGCAGTAGATTCTAGAAAAAGGATATTTTTATTTTACCATGATATTTATTTTTAAATTTACTTCAGCTCAACCAATAACCTTTAATACCTCTGATGAGCAAACTTGATTCATATGGCACTGAATGCTATTAATCTCTCTTGAGCTCATGGTAAATAGAGTGGTACCCATATTGAGAGGCTCAGGATATTTACTTATCAGAAAACCATTCATTGGTAGTTTTAGTGATGTTTGTGTGACACTTATTTTCATCGAGATCACCCTCGCTCATGTCCACTGAGCTAAGTGTGAGTTACTCATTTTTTTTACCTGCTGAGGCAAACAGAGGGCCTGGTACAAGGCCAATTTTAAAACGCATGCATTGAAAACATGTGTCCTGTGGAAACAACAAGGTAAATGCTCCAAACATTTCTATTCAGGAGGAATATAATGTTATCATTCATACATCCTGTCCTCTATGGTGCTTTGAAGCAGAAATATATTTAAAAATGTTTTATTGCTAATCTGTTCAAAATTGTTTTATTAAACTTTCTAGTAGTTTTTGTTTGATTGTTTTCCCCACTCAAATTGCTTGGTATGGATTGCTGAGAGCTCTTCCACTGTGCAGCATGAATTAAAAGGTTAATTTCAAGAGCTGATTTGTGACAACTGCTGATCACAAATCTTGAGTGTTTGATTTTTCAGCATTTGCCAAACATGATGCCTACATAAAGGTAATGCTTCACTTTGAATAATCAAATCTGGAACACACTACTGGACTTTTAATTATGTAATAACAAAATGATCTGGACTTTCATTTACCAGTTTTCATACCTATGTGCCCTCCCTGAGATCTTTAAACTTTTGATTCTTTAAACAAATGATTCTGTGAGTACATTTGTTATCACAGCTATAGCAAGTCTGAGGCATCTATATACCAAAACATCTAAAATCATGAAATTGATTCTGGATGTACTCAAATGAAATGCTGTCTCTTTTATAGCAAGATAGTTTCCGCCTGTGTCATTCAGTTTGTATTTAAAATTTGCCAACAGAAGTAAGTTTAGTTAAAATAAAATAAAAGTTCATATAAAATATCTAATCATTTAACTGGGTCTTGCCTGTCTCAAAGCTGTTGACTTGGGTTTCTTATTTCAGTGTTCTGAATGGATTTTTATGCTGTCTATCTTTGGCAGACAAGTTTTGTTCAATTTGTCATTTTTCTTTGTAGGAAATTAGTGAGATTAGGGTTTCTAAGAAATAATTCTGTAAGTAACAGAAGGCAATCTAACACATCTCTCAATGACTTCAACCCAGTGAATAATTTGGTTGGTAACAAATTGTAAATGTAGAATCAAAGCTAATCCTGCTATATCTAAGTATGTTATATAATGAGAAATATGAAGGATGAAGCTTAACCAGTTACTACAATGAATAATAATGTGGTAAACAGCCCAAATCTCATGTTTTTATATTTTTCAAAAGATTTCACACAAGAAAGTTTATCCATAGTTAAATAATTCATTAACATGCTTCCTGATTTATATGAATGTGATGGGTCAATGTGTCCTGAGCTTTACAACAGCTGGACAAGAAAAAAACTTCTCTCATACCCTCTCATATACAACCTATGCTGTGAGGACAAATATGCAGGAATCAATCTGTGGGTGCCAGAGGGAGCCCTGGGCTTATGCCTGAGGGGAAAGAAACCAACTAGGTACTGGGAAATGAGTGTGTCCCTGAAGGAGAGGAATGAAGAGAACTGTTACAGTAAATCCTGAGAAAGATGGTTCTCTCTGATGAGGAACATTTCTGAAAATAACGTTTTTCAGGCTTTTACTTTGATAGGAACTTGTGTTGGTAAAATAACTCATCAGGAATCAAATTAAATGAGCAACTTTGTTCCTAAATAAACAATATAAGTGGGATGGAAAACTGACAGGGAGATCTCAGATTCTTGCTATCAACAAACTCATTGAAATTATTGAACACAAAAGTATGTTGCTACTTTTAAGATTTTTTAAGATTATGTATATTTTTGTAGAAATGTCATGCCAAGGTAACAGAGCCCACACAGGTACCAAGTCCCTACCCAGCATCTAATCAGCTGCAGGTAATCAGGGAGCCAGTAACTATATTTGCCGTGTTTGCATTTAAAAGTCCAATGATATAAAATATAATGTTGACTCACCAGGTAAAATCAACTCAAATCTGCCAACCCTGACCAACTACAGACATAGCAGAATCAATCCCGAGCAACCCCGTTCCTTTGTGAACATGGGTATCATAAAGAATCAAGTGCAATTTTAGTCTCCTGTTCATAATAATCATTGATATTACCCACAACCTCCTAGAGGAGGAGAGCCATAGAACCTTTTGGAAAATAAGAATGTATACAGAATGATTTCTCTCTGGGTCTTTGACTTATTTCTCGTGGCTTTCTTTTACGCCATATTATCTGTGAAGACCAACCGCATGCCAGGATGTGAGCTCTTCAGATGACCTAGTTATAGTTGGCTTGCGCTTCCCCAGTTCAAAATCAAAGACCCATGGGGCAGAGGAGAACTCGGGAGGTCATTTATCTCAAACCCCTGCCTAGAGTAGTAACTACTCTCACCATTCCGAGACTTAGGTTGGGAGAGTGTCATTTCCAAAGGACCCCAGGGTGCTATAGAAGCTGTGCTGGTGACTCCGTGCTCTCTGCATTCTCCTTCGCAGTCGGGTCCCAATCAAAGTTCTTATGGGTTGGAAAGGCCACCAAATCCTTAGATGCTTTGCTTTTCAAACGAACTCCAAATGACTTCCCACACAATGAGTGGCCATTTAAAACTTGCTAGGTATCTGAACTGCGGGGCATTAGCTGCGCCTTTAAAGAACTGAACTTCACTTGACATACTCAGTCTACTTTCTGCTCCCAAGAACACAATCATTTTAACCAATCTCCCTATTTCCTCCATCATGGATACTTAGTGGGTGTTAGGTAGGCATTATTCATTTCTTCTGGCATTGAGGAGCTATTTTTTTCTAAACAAAATTCATAGAAGCACTAAAATATGTTGTATCTTAATATTTTAGACAATCTATGGTAGATTCAGAAAGAGAATATTGTTCAATACTGCCTAGTAATATCTTCACTTGGTAAAAATGTGGGTGGTATTGTATTTGGGATATAAATTTAGGCGATTTTGATGATAATTATAAGAACATTAAAGGCAAATTTTGAAGCGAGAGTGAATTTATGTAAGGATGGCTCTAAACATATTTCTTAATCAAAGATGCTGCAGCAGACATACAAACTACTTGTAAATAGGAATACAAACAAATTTTATTCCTGTGATGTTTATTTTTATTTATTTAGGGAAGGTTTTGTATTAATATGTACATGAGATCCCACCATAATTCTGAAGTATCTCATGAAATGTGTGTTTGTACTGGTAAAGCTTCTGCTATCCAGAGATAGATTGATACATTCCAAATTCATACTGCTCCACTGTCTCAGGAGTGAATTTCAAGAGAAAAAAAATGGCATTTTAAAAGATCTTTGATCAGTTCAGTAAGATTGTGACATAGTGCTTGTCAGAGTTACTGTATCTTCTCACTCACCTTAAAGTTGAGGTACTGATGAAGTGCATTAAACTCAGTAGCTTTTATTAAGATCTTGATATGTGCTCATACTGCAAATGTACCTGGCCCTCTACTACTAATACATAACTGATCAAAGGAAGCTATAACTTCTGTTCCAGGATTAGGGATATGCTGGCAGAGGGAAATAAATCAATAAAACATTGTTGCATGATATTTGATCACACTGTGAACACTGAAATTGTGTTGTTTACTGGAAAAACCTGTTGCTAGTTGTGGTGTGGCTTAAGCCTAGCACACACCTTTAATCCAAGAGCTTTTTCTTTGAATTAAATCCAATCAACCATAGGTCAAGAGTTGGAACAAGAAACCATTTGACAGAGAGTAAACATGGGAAAAAATCAGAGAGAGTAAGAGGAAGTCAGGAGGATGGATAGAGAGATGCACAGGAAGTAGAAAGGAGGGACTTAGAGTTTAAGGGTTTTTAGAGACAGTGTGGGGAAGGAGCAGCCCCCCCCCCTTTTTTTGGGATGGCTGAGGAGGAAGGTCAGCTAGTTTCCTCTTTGAGCTAGTAGGTTTTCACCCCAACATCTGGGTCACAAGTCTTTATTAGTAAAATCAAATAATTGAGATTTTGTTAAAAACAACAAAGCATGAATATTATGGTTTCCTCTTGGAGTTTAGAATGGAAACCTTCTCTGGTAAGAAAAAATAAGAATTTTTCACATGTCTGAATGTAAGGGATCTGTTTAGTGCTCTGATGAATGTTCTGGTTTTATCTTAAAATGTTTTTACTAGCCTGGCGTGGTGGTGCACGCCCTTAACCCCAGCACTTGGGAGGCAGAGGCAGGGGGATCATTGTGAGTTCGAGTCCAGTCTGGTCTACAAAGTGAGTCCAGGACAGCCAGAGCTGTTACACGAGAAACCCTGTCTCGAAAAACCAAAAAAAAAAAAAAAAAAAGTTTTTACTATGCTTCTAAAGGCTTAAAAAAAAAGATTTAGTAATTTATAAAGGAAAAATTTCAACCACTGAGTAATGGATGTCATTCAAGAATGTTTAATTCTTTATGAATAATACATTTCAGGGACCAGAAAATTGTTTTCTATAAAAGGAAAGGTAATGCAGATATTTTCAGTTTTGAAAGGCTTGAATTATGAATAACTCTGCCAATGCTGTATGAAACAGGTGTCTATACTACATAACCTAATTAGATTGGCTGGGTTTGGCTTGCTTTGAATAATATTTGCCCCATGACTATATTTTTCCAACTTCTGTCTTAGACCCTAAAATTCTAAGACTTCTCAAAATATATCAACATAAATACAAAACTGTAAAAGTTCTAAGAGAAAAATTAAATAAAATTCTATTATTTATATGAAAGTATATTTAAATTTTAATTCTAAACACAGAAATTCAATTACAGAAAACATTTTTGTAGCACATGCTATACATAATAGGCTGATATCTGTCATCATTATATTAAAGAAATCCTCCTTTAAGAAAGAAAAGAATAGATGATAGGAAAATTACATATACATATCAAATTATTAAATTAAAATTATTACAAGCTATATTTTTAGAGAAATTGTGATATTATATCTATAAATGTGTATAGAAACAGTACCTCCCAAATGTTGTTGTACTGATATATCAAAGTATTATCTATAGTAACCAACTTTTTATTTAATTTTGAGTGAAAAAGATTAAATATTGACCAGTATATATATATTTTTTCATTAATATTTTTAAAACATGTCTTTTTTAGTTTAAAATTGTTTAAAAAGTCTAGGAAGTTGTAGCTCAATGATAGAACAAATGCTTAGTATATATGAGGCACTGCTTCAAACCCCAGCACTGAGAAAGATCAGAAAATAAAATAAAAATACATGAATACATGAAGAAATGATATTCACTCTCATATGTTCCTTCTAAGTTATTTTAATTTCATATATGAGAAATTATCAAAATTATTATTCAATCTAAATGTCTTTCAACCTGCATGATGGATGCTTTTCATAATTCATTGGCTTAACAGAAAGGTAGTAATACTGTAACCAACATGAAATATTGATTAAATTATTGGAAATTTCTAATTTGCAAAATAAGGTCTCATAAATGCCCTAGTGCCACAACACTGTGTATTTTTATTTCTTTTGATTCTCTATACATTGTATAATTTTTAAAAATTGTATTTGTAGCTTATAGAAATCCCTGCTTGACTGTTTTCAACTCAGAGTAATAAAATAACAGAACTATAAAAATTCTAATAAAAATTAAATAAAAATAATGTTTATAACCTTGCTTAGAAGTAGCAAGGAATGTTTCTTCCCTTGTCTTTATTTTTCTCTTCTCCAGAATTTTAGATAATGAATCTTGGTGAAAACTAAGCCTGAAAAGAACAATGATTTTTTTTTTGATTCACAAATTAAGAATATGTTATCAAATCAAGAAATCAAATGTTGGACAAGTGTTCAAGGCCTGAAACAATGAGATATAGAATTCAAAAAGTAAGAAAGATGTGTAGAGGCTAGATGAGAAGTCTGAGAGATTTTAGGCATAAAAATAGATAAGAAGGCTGCTAAAGTGGCTAACACAAAAGGAAAGGAGAAAAAGAAACTTAAAAACAAGTTGTTAATTCACAGTCTGAAAGTAGGGGAAGACATGTTTATGTTCATGTGGGGTTATATTTTGAGCACACATTTTAAACTCTGTAACAAAATAGCTTGCTTGCTGTAATGCAGAAATTTTACTGAACTTAAAAGAAGAGATTTAAACAAAGACATATTTTCACCTGGTTTAAGTGGTATAGCATAGCACAATGGCCTTTGCTGTGATTAAAAAAAAAAATTAAGAATTTGGCTTCATGAATAAAACAAAACAAATCAAAATCTTAAGCAAAAATATCACTTGATGCTCTATGGGTATGCTTTACTTCTGTGAATTGACAGGTATGCTTTTTTCATTTATCCATTTATTTATTTATTTATCCATTTATTTATTTGTTTGTTTATTCATTTATTTATTTATTCACTTTACATTCCAATCGAAGCCCCTTCCCTTCTCTTCTTCTAGTTCCACGCTCCTACCTTGTTCCCCCATTCCCCCCTCCTCTTTGAAGAGGAGTCCCCACCCCATACCCTTCTGTCCTTGCACATCAATTTGCATCAAAGCTAAGTGTATCCTCTACCACTGAGGCCAGTCAAGGCAGTCCAGCTAGGGGAAAGTGATACAAGAGCAGGCAACAGAAGCCATATCTGAGCCCCTGCTTCAACTGCTATGAGACCCACATGCAAACCAAGCTACCCATGTGTGTGGGAGGCCTAGGTTCAGTCCATGCATGTTCTTTGGTTGGCAGTTCAGTCTCTGTGAACCCCCATGGGCCTAGGTTAGTTGACTCTTGGTCTTCTTGTGGAGTTCTTATCCCATCCAAGTCCCTCTATCATTCCCCCAACTCTTCCACAGTACTCCCAGATATCTGTCTAATGTTTGGCTGTGGAGATTGTACAATCCTTAAAACATTTTCACTAAATGTTTTAATGAAAGTGATATTGAAAGCTGCATAGATGCTACTTCAGGCATGGGGTTATGGTATAGATACTACAAACAAAATGCTTATTTTAGGGTGAGGTAGAGTACAAGAAACAGAGTAACGAATAGTCAATTAACAATGATTTACAAGAAAAAAATGTCAAAACAGTACTTTAAACCTATTTAATTACTCCACAAAACAAGATGAAAGGTAGATGACATTAAATTTTTAGTTAGGAGTTACTTCTGTATACCCATTATGCTATAGCCAGAGCACTCACAATAGTGGAATTCATTATCTAAAATGAGATTTAAAAATATTTATTTATTCAAGTTACATTCCGATTGCAGCTTCCTCCCTCCTCCCACCCAGTCCCACCCTCTCACCGTCTTCCCCCTCTCTTCCTCTCTCTTTCTCCTAGGATGAGGGGAGACCCCGCATGTCAACCCATCTCAGTTAATCAAGTCCCATGAAGGCTAAGAGGTTTCTCTTGGTCTGAGCACAGGGAGGTCCAGCTAGGGTCAGGTGTTCCACAAACAAGGCAATAGAGTCCATGTCAGAGACAACCCCCTCATCCATTTCCACTTGCTAGTGGATCTACATGAAGACCAAGCTGCCTAACATCTACATATGTGTAGGGGGCCTAGCTCCAGTCTATATATGATTTTTTTTTTCTGGTTGGTGTTTCAATCTCTGTAAGCCCCTAGGGTTCTTCTTTGGTTGTTTTTGTTGGTCTTCGTGTGGAGATCTTGTCTTCTCCAGATCCCCCTCCCTCTCTTATATACGACTCCCAGAGCTCCACCTAATGCTTGGCTCTGTGTCTCAGCATCTGTTTCAGTCCGCTTCTGGGTGGGAGACAGAGAGGGAGACAAAAGTTCACATCTGTTTTGGATTTTTCTTTTACTTAATTATCTTTACCAAGTAGATCATGCCTTCTTTAAAAACTTCCAAAGTGCTGCCCATTTCACCTGGTCAAAATGGAAACAGAAACTATTTCAATACCTTTCTATAGGTTAAATAGTGCTATAAATATTCTAGAAAGCTGTAGAGATAATTTATTAATGAACAGAAAAGACCTCAGAGCAGAGAACATCTATAGGAATCTCTAGAGGTCATTACTATCATACGATAGTTATGCTAGATTCCTGCCTCTTTGGGTCTGTGGATTGTAGGATGGTTATCCTGGACTATACAGCTAATGTCCACATGTAAGTGGGTACATACCATGTGTATCTTTTTGGGGTCTAGGTTAACTCACTTAGGATGACCTTTTCTAGTTCCATCCATTTGGTTGCAAATGGGATGATTTCCTTGTTTTTGATAGCTGAGTAGTAATCCATTTGAATGTTTTCATTTTCATATTATTTTTGATTTCAAGTAGTATGGGTATTCAGAGTTAAACTCATGAACTTACAAAAGGAGGGTTTTTGAAAATACACAAAGGCACAATAGTAACACAGTATATGGGATAATGAATACCAATATTCTTATTGGGAAATAAGTATTTTAAAGGAAATAATTGTCAGACAGCTGTGGTCCTTCACTGACCTCTAGAGATTCCTGTAGATGTTCTCTGCTCAGAGGTCTTTTCTGTTCATTATTAAATTATCTCTACACCCTTCTAGAATATTTATAGCACTATTTGACCTATAAAAAGGTATTGGAATAGTTTCTGTTTCCATTTTGATCAGGTGAAATAGGAAGCACTTCAGAAGCTTTTCAAGAAGGCATAATCTACTTGGTAAGGATAATTAAGTAAAAGAAAACTCCGAAACAGATGTGAACTACTGTCTCCCCCTCTGATCATGTAGTTTGCTGTCCTGTAATTGCCTAAGCAGTTGGAATTCTCTGAGTATTTTATATTCTGGACACTGAGAAGTTTAGCTTATAAAATGACTATATAGGGACTATCACAGGATAGAACAAATTTCTTATTTGTAATTTATTTTTAAAAAGTAAAGGAATAAAAATATTTCTTCATTACAATGCAAAATATTTTGAGCGGAATGGCCATTATTACTCTTGAGAAAGATACTCCATTTTTCACAAAAGCTGTTTTTGCCTTGTAAAATTGCTCTATTATTGATGGAAATTGTAAACAAAATAAGATCAACTTCTTCTAAAAATCATTTTTATGAGTTCTCTGCAAATTTTATATGATGATGTTTTAATCATATTCACTTCCCTACTCAAGATCCTCCCGGATACACTCCCATTATTTACCTTCCCTACTTTAGATTTTCTCTTTTTGTAATTATCAACTCAAATTTCATTCATCGGTGTTACCCAGCTGTGAGTGAACCTGGTGAGTTACAAGAAATGTTATCATATTTCAAGTATCCTTTTAAAAGGTTAAATCTAATTTTTAAAACATCTTTCAAATTGACAGTCACAGATCCATTTCCTTTTGAGTTATTGTGGTTGTAGATATTTGAGGAAGCAACTATTGAGGAAGTCTGCGAGGCTGGATCATCTGGGATACTTGTCTTCTTTGGTGTCTGGTCCATTTATTCAGAGGTTTCAGATGTCCAGTTGTCCCTGGACTCTTTAGACGGATGCTTTTAATTTCCTGGAAAGAGAAGAACAGAGCCCTGTCCTAATCCTAACTCTGTGGCACTATTTTTTTTTGGGGGGGGGCAGGTAATATCTGTCCTAGAGCAAATTGTTTTTTTTTTAGAAATATATAAAGTATTATCTTTCAATTGAGATTAAATATTTTTTGATTTTTTGGAACTAAACATATGCCCAATTGTATATATTTTGAGATCACAAAGGACAATTCACTTTGAATTTCAGCATGTGTTTTGCGAGTAGCTTTTAAACTTAAATCATTGTAAATCCTATGTGCTTGCCTCTGCCTTCCAAGTACTGGGATCAAAAGCATGTGCCTCTCAATTGTTGGTATTAAAGGTGTGCACCACTACCCATGGATCTAAGTTTTTCTCTATTTGGAGCTTACTCTGTGTCAGGCTTACGTTGAACTCAGAGATCTGTATGTTTCTGTCTCCAGTGTGTTGGGATTAAGGGTGTGTGCCTCTCAAGTGATGAGATTAAAAGTGTGCACCATCACTACCCTGTTCTTTGTAACTCTAGAATTTAAAAGACAACTAACTTTATAGTGATCCTCCTGTCTCTGCTGGAGTTAAAGACATGGGCTAACACTGCCTTTCTCAAATACTTTACCTTAGCTCCAATTACTTCAGCTCTTAGAGGTTTAGAAAACCAGGTTGAACTGTAGTAGTCCTTAATTTACTTATAACTTTTTAAGCCTCTTAACTGCCTTTTAAAAGCAAATCAAGGAAAATATCCTTTATATATAGGAAACATACTTGTAAGCTGATATCCAAGAGTGTGAGCTATGTGGTACCCTGAAGTTTAACATTCTAACCTAAAATTAAGAGCATTTTTTCCCTTTCATTCCAGTAGGACAAGTAGGCCTTTGGTAAATTATTATTTGAGAATTTTATATTTTATTTTTATTATAATTTTAAAGCATAGTTGCTCCACTTTTTAAAAAAAATTGTTTTTCAAGTTACTTCGAGAACATAGTTCCCTCCCCGCCCCCCGTTCATTCCTCCCTCCCTCTCTCCCTATTCCCCTTCTTGGTACTCTCCTTCTCCTGAAATGAGGTGGGCCCTCACATGTCATAATCCCTAAATTCATCATTCAAGTGAGGGCCAGAGCTTCCTCTTGTACTGGGGCTTGATATGGCACCCTATCTAGGGTAAGGTGTTCCACTGACCTGTAACAGGTTTCATGAATCACTGCTGAGTCCAGTGTTCCTAGGATAGTTATGCTAGGTTCCTATCTGTTTGAGTCTGTGGGTTGTAGGATGGTTGTCTTGTGCTGTATGGTTAATATCCACTTATAAGAGAACATATACCATGTTTTTCTTTCTGGAATTGTGTCAGCTAACTTAGGATGAGTTTTTCTAGATTCATCCATTTGGTTTTGAATTGCATGATTTCCTTGTTTCTGGTAGCTGTGTAGTATTCCATGGTGTAAATGTACCATAGTTCTTTTATCTATTCTTTAGTTGAAGGACATCTGGGTTGTTTCCAGTTTCTGGCTATTATAAATAAAGCTGCGATCAACATTGTTGTTGCAATGTCTTTGTGGTTTGGTGAAGAAACACTTAGATATATACCCAGGAGGGGTATGGCTGGGTCTTGAGGTAGAACTATTCCCAATTTTCTAACATATCTCCAGATTGATTTCCAAGTGGTTGCACAAGTTTACACACCCACCAGCAATGGAGGAGTGTTCATCTTTCTCCATATCCTTACTAGCATGTACCATAAGATCATTTGAGTTTTTGATCTTAGCTATTCTTATAGGTGTGAGATGGAATCTCAGAGTTGTTTTGAGTTGCATTTCCCTGATGACCAAAGATGTTGAACATTTCTTCAAGTGCCTCTCATTCTTTAGAGATTCCTCCTTTGTCAATTCTCCATTTATGTCTATACTTAATTTTTTGATTGGATTATTTGATTTTTTGATGTTTAATTTCTTGAGTTCTTTATATATTTTAGATATTATACCACTGTCAGATGTTAGATTGGTGAAGACCTTTTCCCAGTCTGTAGGCTGCTGTTTTGTTCTAAGGACAGTGTCCTTTGCCTTACAGAATCTTTTCAATTTCATAAGGTCCCATTTATTGATTGTTTGTTTTAGCACTTGAGCTATTGGTGTCTGTTCAGGAAGTTGCTACCCATGCCAATGAGTTCCAGGCTTTTCACCACTTTCTCTTCTATTAATTTTAGTGTGTCCAGATTTATGTTGAGGTCTTTGATCCACTTAGACTTAAGTTTTGTGCAGGGTGATAAGTATGGTTCTAATTGCATTCTTTTACATGTTGACATCCAGTTAGACCAGCACCATTTGTTGATGATACTTTCCTTTTTCCATTGTATGGTTTTGGCTTCTTTGTCAAAAATTAAGTGACCATAGGTATGAGGGTTCATTTCTGGGTTTTGATTCAATTCCATTGATCAACTGGTCTGTTTCTGTGCCAGCCCCATGTTGGTTTATCACTATTGCTCTGTAGTACAGCTTGAAATCAGGGATGGTGATAACTCCAGATGTTCTGTTTTTGTATATGATTGATTTAGCTATTCTGATTTTTTTTTCCATATGAAGTTGAGAATTGTTCTTTGAAGGTCTCTAAATAATTGTGTTGGTATTTTCATAAGAATTGCATTGAATATGTATGTTGCTTTTGGTAGGATGGCAATTTTTATTATGTTGATCCTACCTATCCATGAGCATGCTGAAAAAGCATTTCACAAAATCCAACACCCCTTCATCCTAAAGTCCTGGAGAAAGCTGAGCTACTATACCTAGAAAAAAATAAAGGCTATATACAGCAAGCCACTAGCCAACATCAAATTAAATGGAGAGAAACAAAACATTTCCCTTAAAATCATGGACAAGGCAAGGATGCACAGTGTCCCCATATCTCTTTAACTTAGTACTTGAAGTTCTTGTTGGAGCAATAAGACAACTAAAGGAGATTGAGAGGATACAAATTGGAAGGGAAGAAGTCAAAGTGTCCCTATTCACAGATGATATGATAGTATACATAAGTGACCCCCAAAATTCCACCAGAGAACTCTTACAACTGATAAACACCTTCAGCAAGGTGGCTGGATACTAAATTAATTTAAAAAATTGGTAACCCTTCTTTATACAAAAGATAAATGGGCCAAGAAAGAAATTAGGGAAATAACACCCTTCACAATAGTTACAACAATATAAAATACCTTAGGGTAAATTTAGCCAAGCAAGTGAAAGACATGTATGACAAGAACTTCAAGTCCTTGAAGAAGGAATTTGAAGAGGACATCAGAAGATGGAAAGATCTCCCATGCTCATGGATAGGTAGGGTCAACATAATAAAAATGACCATCTTACCAAAAGTAATATACAGATTCAATGCAATTCCTATCAGAATGCTAACTAAATTTTCTTCAGACCTTGAGAAAATACTAAACTTCATATGGAATAATAAAAAACCCAGAATAGCTAAATCAATCTTGTGTAATAAAAAATCATCCAGAGGAATCACCATCCCAGATTTAAAGCTATACTTCAGAGAAATAGTAATAAAAACAGCATGGTACTGGCATAGAAACAGACTAGGTGGTCAATGGAATCAAATTAAAGACTCAGAAATAAATCCATATACCCATAGTCAATTAACTTTTGACAGAGAAGCCAAAACCATACAATGGAAAAATGACAGCATCTTCAACAAATGGTACTGGCGTAACTGGATGTCAACATGTAAAAGAATTCAAATAGACCCCTATTTATCACCTTGCACAAAACTTAAGTCCATGTGGATCAACGACCTCAACATAAAACTAGACACACTAAATCTAATATAAGAGAAAGTGGGGAAAAGACTTGAACTCATTGGCTTGGCACATGTGACAACTTCCTGAACAGAATACCAATAGCTAAGGTTCTAAGACCAAAAATCAATAAATAGGACCTTATGAAACTGAAACGCTTGTGTAAGGCAAAGGATACCATTAGAATATAATGGCAGCCTACACATTGGGAAAAGACCTTCACCAACCCCACATCTGACAGAGGGCTAATATCCAAAGATATTATATATCTTTATATATTCTTTATAGAGAATATATATAAGTTCTTTATAAAGAACTCAGGAAATTAAACACCAAGAAACCAAATAACCCAATCAAAAAATAGGGAACAAAGATAAACAGAGAATTCACAAAAGAGGAATCTCTAATGGCTGAGAGACACTTGAAGAAATGATCAGCATCCTTAACCATCAGAGAAATGCAACTCAAGACGACTCTGAGATTCCATCTCACACCTGTCAGAATGGCTAAGATCAAAAACTCAAATGACAGCACATGCTGGCGAGGTTGTAGAGAAATGGGAACCCTTCTCCATTGCTGGTGGGAGTACAAACTTGTACAACCACTATGGAAATCAGTCTGGCAATATCTTAGAAAACTTGGAATAGCCCTACCTCAAGACCCAGCCATATCACTCCTGGGTATACATCCAAACTATTCCTCACCAATCCACAAGGAGATCTCCTCAACTATATTGAAGGCAGCTTTATTTGTAAAAGCTAGAAACTGGAAACAACCCAGATGTCCTTCAACCAAGGAATGGATAACAAACAAACAAACAAACAAACAAACAAATAAAAAACAAAAAACAAAACAACACATAACAAAAAAACAGTGGTACGTTTAAACAATGGAGTACTACTCATCTCTCAGAAAGAAGGAAATCATGCAATTTTCATCCAAATGGATGGAACTAGACAAGCTCATTCTGAGTGAGCTAACCCAGACCCAGAAGATTCACATGTCATCTATTCACTTATACTAGATTTTAGCCATATAGTACAGGATAACTATCCTACAGCAAGACTGAAAGGAACAGGAACAAAGACTTTGTTACTTGTTAGTGGGATGCTTTTCTCCAGTGGAGTTGCCATATAATTGCCAGTGCAATTGGAAGCTCTCAGCCCTTTTACAGCTGTTGGACTGAAGGGGGCTGATATGTAGGGTACCCCACACCAGAGCAGTAGGATAGGTGTGAGTAGGGGGAGAGGGTGAAAGTGTAAGAGGATGGGCCTGGGATTAATGGAGGGAGAGGACTGTGATGAAGATGTAATTTGAAGTAATAAATAAACAGTTAAAAAAAAAAGTGGGGACTGTCCAAGCAATCAGTTGTCTGTTATTTCTTAGTTTGGAAACTTCTTGCCCTTCCTTTCCTGCTTATTTAGATATATTTATCCTTCTCATGTCTCTGATGTTGTTGAAGACATGCTGGAGACCATGTGGTTGTCAGTGATCCATGCTTCCAGTGACTTTAAAAGGTAAGGAAGCTACTTTTGCAATGGTACTGATGATTGCAGACTCACGTTGAGAAAACGTACATAGAAGTCTTTTGGGACACCCCTTACAGCACCCAAAAGTAGCAGCCTAGACAGAAAGTTATCAAACAGAACTCTTAAAAATTATGATAAAGATACTGACATGTAGCTCTCCACAATTGATGACTTCTGGTGGAAGTGCAGATGTAGGGCTCAGTTTTCTATAAGAGACTGGCTCCTGGGAGTTTCACCATGCTCCAATGAGTATATGAGCAACACAAATTAGACTTGTTGTCCTTCCTTCCTTCCTTCCTTTCTTTCTTTCTTTCTTTCTTTCTTTCTTTCTTCCTTCCTTCCTTCCTTCCTTTCTTTCTTTTTCTTTCTTTC
>CAJQZJ010033271.1:539720-561568 GCA_907164525.1 Lophiomys imhausi
TTCTTTCTTTCTTTCTTTCTTTCTTTCTTTCTTTCTTTCTTTCTTTCTTTCCCTTCTTCCTCCTCCTCCACTTCATCTTTTGTTGGGGAAGAAGTCACAAGAGTCGGGGGCAGACCTGGGAGGACTGGGAAGTAAGTATGGTTGAAGATCATGGTGTGAAATTCCCAAATAATCAATAAAAATTTATGTTGGAAAGAGAGGGGTTGCTAGGGACAGGCACTAAATACTCGACAACCTAGATGTTCCTCAACTGAAGAATGGATTAAGAAAATGTGGACCATTTACACACAACTGAATATTACTCTGCTGTATTAAAAGCTGATATCATGATATTTGCAGGTAAATGGATAGAACTAGGGAAGATCATACTGAGTGTGATACCTCAGATACAGGAAGACAAATATTATATATAATCACTTATAATTAGATGTTAACCATTATGCAATGATAACCAAGCTACAACACATAGACCCAGAGAGGTTAAGAAGGGTGCCCTAGGGGTTTTATATTGATTCCCCTGGTAGGGTGAAATAGAATACATTTTTTGTGTGGACTAGGGCATGTAGAGACAGGAGCAAGAGAGATTGGTTGAGGGATGGGAGATGTGGTAGAGGGAGAGAATGTGAGAAGAGACAACTGGAAATGGGCATTTGGGGAGTGGTGTGGAAACCTAGTAGAGTGGAAATATCCTGGAATATATGAAGGTGATCTTTGTGATCTAATAATGAAAGATACAGAATTTGAACTGGCCATCTCTCATATCCAGGCAAAGCTCCCAGTAGTGAAACTAGATTGCATTATGTTTAGTTGTTTGCTGAGAGGATCCCACTGAGATTCTCAAGCAACCCTGGATGATGGTAAGGCAGAGGGTTGCTCTCTTCAAACTGACAGTGGGACCCCATTGCAGAGGACAACATCCACATAGCTTATTGAACCACTGAATTTGGAGAGGTTGAGCTGTGGCCTGTATGTTCTATTGTAGTGTTCTATTCTCTAGTGTGGTAGAAGTTAGTTAGGCCTTTTACAAGGATTTTAGAGTGACAAAAACTGGCATCGCTGAAGGTTATGGAAATGAAAACACGGACTGCCTTGTTGAAGGGAAAGTCTGCACAAAAATCACAGCAACTGGAATGCCCTCCACTGAGAATCTAGAGCAGTGACGAAAGGTTTTCCAAGCAAATGGACCCAGGAAGCAAGCTGGAGTAGCCATCTTAATATAAAATAAAATAGACTTTCAACTGAAGTTAATAAAAAAAGATAGAGAAGGGCATTACATACTCATTAAAGGAAATATTCATCACGAGGACATCTCAATATTGAATATCTATGTCCCAAATACAATGGCACCTACATTTGTAAAAGAAACTTTTCTAAAGCTTAAATCACACATCGATCCCCACACATTAGTAGTGGGAGACTTCAGCACCCCACTCACAATAATGGACAGGTCATCAGGACAGAAACCAAACAGAGAAATAATGAGTCTAACAGAGGTCATGAACCAAATGGACCTAACAGATATCTACAGAATGTTTCACTCAAACACAAAAGAATACACCTTCTCAGCACTGCATGGAAATTCTCCAAAATCGACCATATAGTCAAACACAAAGCAAGCTTCAAAATTGAAATAACCCCTTGTATCTTATCAGATCACCATGGATTAAAGCTGGACTTCAACAATGACAGAAATATCAGAAAGCCTACACACACATGGAAACTGAACAACTCTTTACTGGATGACTACTGGGTCTGGGAAGAAATAAAGAAGGAAATCAAAGACTTCTTAAAATCCAACGAAAACGAAGGCACAACATACCCAAACCTATGGGATACAATGAAAGCTGTGCTGTGAGGTAAGTTCATAGCACTAAGTGCCTTCAAAAAAAAAATTGTGACAGCTCATATTAGCGCATTAACAGCTGAACTGGAAGAAATGGAAAAAAAGAAGCAAATACTCCCAAGAGGAGGAAAAGGCAGGGAATCATCAAACTTAGGACTGTAATCAACAACTTAGAAACAAAAAGAATGATACAAAGAATCAATGAAACCTAGAGGTGGTTCTTTGAGAAAAAAAAATAGACAAGCCCTTAGCCAAATTAACTAAAAGGAACAGACTGACCTTATAAAGGGGCTCCCACTGAGAAACCATGCTGAAGATAAGCACAGCACAGTACTAAATGTTTGTGGGGCAAATGGAGTCTGGAAGGTTAAAAGACCGCCCTCAGTGGGCAGTCAGAATGGACTGACTTTATAAACTGGCCACAACTTGGTGGTGGAAATAAACTGGCCTTATAAACTGACAAAATAAGAGCCAATGGACTTTAAGCTTAAAACGTACTGCTTGTTGGGAGTGCCATAAACCAAGCCATCCTACATGGACCTTCGCTAAGACTACTAATATTCTTTTAAGAAACTTAAAATAGTGTTAAGTGTACGTATTAGAGTGTTTCAGGCATTAAGGTATTCTTAGATTATAGATTTTAGATTTTAGGTTATAGGATTTAGGTATTTTATAGATGCTTGTTATATTAATAAATATAAGTATTGGTAAATAAAAATATTCTGTTATACACTTGAGTATAGAGATGTTTCCTGCAGGCTACTGAAAGAGAAATGTATACTGTTGACCTACAATCACAACTGTGAGATTGGCCAGCCAATCTCTGATTTAACTTTTGTCCTCTCCAAGAGGGGGAGCCCATGCCTGACACAGCTTGGATGGCCAGAAACTAGAGACTGGCTAATACAGAGGCCTAGGGTATAACCAAACAGGACTGGTAAACAAAAACAAACAAACAAATAAACAACTTAAAACTGAGAAGATTACTAATGATATTCTACTGTACTCATAGATCAGTACCTTGTCCAGTTGTCATCAGAGAGGCCTACTCCAACAGCAGATAGCAGAGGAATCAGAGACATTATTCAGCTAGACATTATTCATAGAGTCTAAATTGGATGTCTCTATTGGGTCCCTCCCCTAAGAGATAGGGAAATGCAGTGGAAGGAGGGGGTGGAGAGATTGTGGGAATCAGAGGGCATGGATGGCATCAGGAGAATATGACCCACTAATAAAACTAGGCAGGAAGTATATAGGATCACCAAAACTGAAGTAGCAAGCATGGGGTGTACATGGGCCTGTACAAGTCTGCACCAGTTTCTGTGCATATATGTTGTGGCTTTTAGCTTGATGATTTTGTAGGACTCCTAACTATGGGAGAGGTTGTGTCTTTGAATTGTTTGCATACTCTTGGGACTCTTTTCCTCCTGTCGGATTGCCTTGTCCAACCTCTGTGTTAGGGCCTTTGCCTTTTTTATTACATTTTATTTATTTCTTCAAGTTAAATCTCAATCATAGTCCCCTCCTACCTCCCCCTCCCTCTCCCACCCTCCTACCCTCTTCCCCCTTACCCTCCAATCTGATTTTTTATTTTTTAAAGGTGTATCTTTTTCCCCCTACAGCTCCCCATTTTAGTCCAATAAAAGGCTCTTTTTCTTACAACAATAAATACAATACAAAACAATAAGAATAATTAGGTCACAATTATGAAAATTATAAGGTATAACATATATTCCCAATGTCCAGTCTATACATATTTGGCAACTGATATTAATATTCTGTTGTCTATCTATCTCAATGAGTTTAAAGTTCTATACCTAACTCAGTTTCCATCCTAACTTGTATTACCAACTGAAAAACATCTTCTTAGACCTACAACATCCTTTTAATTGCTAACCAACTTAAAATTTAATTTTGAGGCTACTACTATCTAGTCTTCAACCACATCAGAGATCTATTTTATTGCATCTTATTTTTGTCATGTTTGATTGGTATCTCTTGGAGGCCTGTTCCTTTCTGCAGGGAGATGGCTGGGGAACATATCTAGGGAAGAGAGAAGGTAGAAGGGGGACCTGGGAGAGTGGAGGGAGAAGAAACTTTGTTCAGGGTGTATTCTATGAGAGAAGAATCCATTTTCAATTAAAAAGAATATGGTTGTAGAGTTCTTCAATAAAATACTTACAAGCCAAATAGAGGCATATATTACAATGATCATCCATGATGACCAAGTTGGCTTTTTCAAAAGAGATGCAGAAATGATTAGATAGGTATAAGTAAATAAATGTAGTAAGTCATATAAATAGGCTTAAAGAATAAAGGTACTCTGTATGTGACCAAAGAAGAAAGGTAAGTATTAATCCAGCTACAAACCCTTCAATTTACAATGGTGACCTGTCTGCAAGTTGCACTAGATACAATAATGACACAAAGCTTGTGAGACTAGCCCAACCAGTATCTGAAGAGTTTTAAGGACCCCTCCAAAAGATGCAATTCATCTTAGACACAGCTTGGGTGGCCAAGGATCTGAGACTAGATAGGCCAAGGACCTAGGGAAAAACCAAGTACTACTACTGTTCTGCTAAAGGATTGTAACCATAAAATGAGTCCTAATGATCTACACATAGATCAGCACCTTGCTCAATCATCAGAGAAGCTTCATACTGTAGTAGATGATAATAAATAAATAATAAGAAATAAATAAAGACCCATGGCTAAAAAATGTGCAGAGAGTGAGAGTCCTTGGAACAATGATCCCTTAAGGAGTGTCTACATCAAATCTTTATTCTCTGGACTCAGGAATTGCTGTGAAAAAGGAGGCAAAAAGATTGTAAGAGTCACACAGGTTAGAACAGAGTAGCACTAAGATAGGATATGAACAAAGTGGTCTCAAAAGAAGAAATAAAATGGTTAAAAAATTCTCAAAACCTGATAAAAATTCTTGTCAGTAAGGCAAGTGCAAATTTAAAGGAAAAAAATCAGATTCTACTTTACCCAACAACAAGGACTAAGATAAAGAACACACCTGAAAACAAATACTGTAGAGGATGTTGAGAAAGCAGAGCACTCATTCCCTATTAATAGGATAGCAAATTGGTACAATCATTATAAAGTTACTGTTTAGCATTTTAAAAAATCTATAAAATAAGTCTATCATACAACCCAGGTATACAAGTATTTGGAATATACTTATAGGGTGCAAAATTTTAATCCATGGTTACTTCCTTAGCCGTATTTATTTCTGTTGTATTCACAGTAGCTAAGAAATGGAAATAACCTAAATGTCCTTCAGATGTTGAATGGATAATGAAAACATAGATGTATACACAATGGATTATATGAATTATATGAAAATACACACATTATTCACCTGTTAAGAAAAAAATGAAATTTGCATGTAAATGAGGTAGAAAATATTAAACTGTGGGATGAAACTCAGACCTAGAAAAGGACACATGTTCTCCCTTACTTATGGTTCATATCTCCAAAGCTTCATATATGCATATTTAACCTGGAGTAACATAAGAAACAAAGAATGTAAAAGATACCATGGTGGAGGAAGTGATCTTTAGATAGGGACTATCATGTTACAGGTGATATGAAGGAAGAAACAAGGATAATGACAGGACTCTAACTGGAGAAGAGTGTAGAGAGCTGCGACGTGCCGCGCCCTAAAGATGGCGTCGGTTTCTGCCTTCCACCAGCCCGATGGTGAGCGCTCTCAGTGGTAAACAAGTCCATATTTGGCTAAGACCGCTGATCTGGCTTGCTTCCGCATATGTGGGCCTCTAAGATAGCACCACGTGGCTTTACTTGATTGGCTGTTCATATAGTATTTAGCCTGTGGGTTGGGTCTGCCTGGGCATTCGGAAGAATGTTTTCAAGGGACCTGAATAAACTGCTTGAGAAGAGCTTTTGCGAGTTGCATCGTTCTTGCTGGTCGAGGTCGACGCGACAAGTGGTGGCCCATATGGGGAACCAGAAAAGACTCAGAACTCCTGCAGTCAGGGGCAGTGCACTGGTAAGTTCCCGGGATAAATTGGGACAATAAAGTTTTGCAGAAATTGCGAACAAAAGGTAAAGTTTCGCGGGAAACTGCGAACCGAAAGTAAATTTTTAATCATGGGATCGTCTGAGTCACATCCAATTTTTCTGGCTCTTCAGGAGCTACTTTTAGCTAGGAATTTGAAACTTAAGAAGTCAACCCTAAAAAGATTTTTGAATGAATGCGACTCCATGGCTCCGTGGTTTGCGGTGTCCGGGAATCTTATGGTATCCTGCTGGGACAAATTAGGCAGGGATTTGGATTTTGCTTGGGAGCAAGGTACTCTAAAGCATGGAGTAAGACCAGTTTGGAAGATGGTGAGGAGTTGTTTAGAAGATCAGAGATGCTGTAAAGCAATCAAGGAGGGAGAATCAGCCTTGGAACTGCTGCAAGGGGAAAGATCTGAGCAGGCAGACAGTGAAAAGGAAAACAAAAAAGGCGAAAGATCTGAACAGACAGACAGTGAAAAGGAAAGCAAAAAAAGGTCCCTCTCTATCCCGATCTTAGAGTTTTTAGAGATTTTTGAGGACTCAGAGGGCACGGATTCTGAAGGGGAGCTACACGCTCTAATAGAACAGTTAGAGAGGACTGTTATTAAAAAAAGGGAAAAGAAAAAGGTAAAAGAGAAAGACACGTTGGCGGCAGTCAGTGTAAGTGAAGCTGTTGCCGCGGCGCCTTCAGTCACGTTGGCGGCGGTTGGTGTAAGTAAAGCCGTTGCCGTGGTGTCTTCAACTCCCCCTCCATATCCAGAAGCCGTTCAGATAGATCAGCCTGTTCAGTCCCTGAAAGCAGGGAGATCTTTCAATCTTTCTGCCCGGGGATGTGGACACAAGTAAGAACAGAATTACAGTTTGCCTATCCGGTATACCAAGATCCACAAGGGAACAGGTACGAGGAGCTGCTTGATTTTAAAGTAGTTAAATCCCTTGCAGAGTTGGTTCGTACCTACAGTATTACTGCTTCTTTTACATTGGCTCAAGTGGAAGCATTAAACAGACATTGTATGACTCCGAGTGATTGGAGTGGCCTGGCCCGCGCCTGCTTAAGTCCAGGGCAATACTTAGATTGGAAAGCTTTCTTGATTGAGTATGCCACTGAGCAAGCAGCCGTTAATCAGAGAAATGGAAATCCAGCCTGGGATAGAGATATGCTGCTAGGGAAGGGGAGATTTGCCAACCAGCACACAGGATATCCCAATCAGGTTTATGAACAAATAAACCAGACAGCTATCAAGGCTTGGAAGTCCCTTCCTAACAAAGCGGAGGTGAGTGGGAACTTAACTAAGATTCTACAGGGCCCCATGGAGCCCTTTTCAGACTTTGTGGCACGATTGGTGGAAGCGGCAGGGAAAATTTTTGGTGACCCGGATGCTGCTATGCCACTAATAAAACAGTTGGTCTATGAGCAATGTACCAAAGAGTGTAGAGCCGCTATCACCCCTTACAAGAACAAAGGGCTAGAATCGTGGATGAAAGTGTGTAGAGAACTTGGAGGGCCATTAACTAACGCTGGTCTTGCTGCCGTGGTAGTACAGTTGACCAGAAAAGGTGGAGGAAGTTCAGGAGTTTGTTTTAAGTGTGGCAAGATGGGACACTTTAAAAGACAATGCCCTGAGGGAAGGAGTACAGAAAGTACAGGAAGTGCACAACGCCCCAGGCAGCCGAGGTTATGCCCAAAATGTAAAAAAGGGAACCATTGGGCTAATGAATGCCATTCAGTGACAGACATCCATGGCCAGCCTTTGACTCAAGGTTATGGTGGCACTCGTCCAAAAAACGGACAGCGGGGCCCACGACCCCAAGGCCCACAAATATATTGGGCAGTAGAAAATCAGGACAAAGAACAAAATCAAGAGAGATGGCCAACCCTCCGCCATCTGAGAGACCGCGGAGAGCCACTGCAGGCTCAGCAGGATTGGACCTCTGCTCCACCACCAGACTCGTATTAACGCCCCAAATGGGGGTCCAGTTAATTGAAACAGATTTTAAAGGACCCCTTGAACCTGGTACAGTTGGTTTACTGTTAGGGAGGTCATCATCAGCCTTGAGAGTACTTATTGTCCATCCTGGGGTTATAGATCCAGATTATACAGGAGTGGTTAAGATCATGGTAGCCTCCCCCCATGGTATAACAGCTATCTCTCCTGGAGATAGAATTGCTCAGTTGGTCATTTTGCCGAGCTTACATGATCACTATGCGGCAAGGGATCGAGAGAGAGGAAAAGATGGTTTTGGGTCCACGGGCACGGATCTGACTTTTCTCTCCTTGGATTTGGACCAACACCCCGTCTTGGAGTTAAAAGTTGATGGTAAAAGGATCCTGGGCCTTTTGGATACTGGGGCTGATAGGAGTATCATAGCAAAGAAAGACTGGCCTTCAGGTTGGCCCGTACAAGCCTCTTCTCAAACACTTCAAGGCCTGGGTTATGCTAAGACTCCAGATATGAGTGCAAGATTATTACAGTGGCAGGACCAAGAAAACCACTCAGGAGAAATGCAGCCATATGTACTTGAGCTCCCTATCTCCCTTTTGGGAAGAGACCTTTTAAAGGATATGGGATTTAAATTGAGTAATGACTATTCTGATTCAGCCCAACGTATGATGAAAGATATGGGATATGCTCCAGGCTTTGGAATAGGAAAATATTTACAGGGGCGAAAGAGTCCCATATCTATGCAACAAAGACAAAAGAGACAGGGCCTGGGTTTTTCCTAGGGGCCACTGAGGAGGGCATTCCCATAACTTGAAAGATGGAGGACCTAGTATGGGTTCCTCAGTGGCCACTTTCCTCTGTAAAATTGAATACAGCCAAAGAGTTGGTGGATGAACAGATGTCTTTAAAGCATATAAAGCCATCTGTTTCTCCCTGGAATACACCTATCTTTGTCATTAAAAAGAAATCTGGAAAATGGAGATTGTTGCATGACCTGCGTGCCATAAATCAACAAATGCAGATCATGGGCCCAGTGCAACGTGGCTTGCCGCTTTTATCATCTTTGCCAGCCTCATGGCCCATTATAGTTATAGATATAAGGGATTGTTTTTTCTCCATCCCTTTGTGTGCCAAAGATAGTGAGAGATTTGCATTTACTGTTCCATCCTGTAACCATGAAGAACCTGATCAGCGGTTTGAATGGGTAGTATTACCTCAGGGCATGGCGAACAGCCCCACTATGTGCCAACTGTATGTGGGGGAAGCCATTGCTCCCTTGAGAAAGAATTTTCCAGATTTGAGATGTGTTCATTATATGGATGATATCTTACTGGCAGCTAAGTGTGAACATATGTTAGATCAGGCCTATGAAGAATTAGTTCAATTATTAAAAAAGAAAAGGTTGTTTATTGCTCCTGATAAGGTTCAAAAGGAAAATGTGGTTAATTATTTAGGAGCGAAGGTTGGACCTGAAAAAATAATACCTCAAAAGATTGAGATAAGAAAAGATAATTTAAAGACTCTAAATGATTTTCAAAGGTTGTTAGGAGATATCAATTGGGTAAGAGGCTATTTGAAGCTACCAAATTACGAAATAAGACCCCTATATGATGTTTTGAAAGGTGATTCGGCACTTAATTCTCCTAGGCAATTAACAGAAGAAGCAAGAAAAGCTTTATGTAAAGTGGAAGAAAGGTTACAGAGTGCCTTCCTAAAGAGATGACAGGAAGGACAGCCCATTGCATTGTGCATATTTGCCACCTATGGTCAACCTACAGGATTGTTATGGCAGGACAGACCGTTATTATGGACTTATTCGAAGATTTCTCCAAAAAAATCCATAGAACATTATCCCACTGCAGTTGCTGCTTTAGCCTTGAATGATATCCAACAATGTTTGTAGTCTTTTGGAGTTGCTCCTACCGGTATAATAGTGCCCTATTCCAGTCATCAAATTAAGATTTTGTGTGGCACTGTAGATGATTGGGCAATATTGTAATGTAGCTTTGAAGGAGTGATTGATAACCATTATCCTAAGCATCCATTGCTATCATTTTTTAAGGAGCGCCCAGTGATATTCCCTAAGGTTACTTCAGCAGTACCACTTCAAGGGTCACCAAATGTGTTTACTGATGGCTCAAAGACAGGCTGCAGAGCCTATTTGATAGAAAGACAAGAGCCCGTGCCATGTCAATTTCAACCGGGCTCCCCCCAAATAGTAGAGTTAAAAATAGTAATTGAGGTGTTTAAAAGATGTCAATTTACATTCAATTTGATTTCAGATTCAGTCTATGTGGTCAATACAGTAAAAGTATTAGAATTGACATGTCCTATTAAGAATAGTAGTACTGTATGTGCCTAATTACAAGAGTTACAAGTTTTAATCTGACAAAGAAAAAGATGTTTTTCTATTCAACATATCAGAGCACATACAGGATTACCTGGACCATTAAGTGAGGGTAATGATAAAGTTGATCAATGGACTAGGATGAAATGCATTTTTTAGAGCTCATTCCTAGACCAAGCCAGACAGTTTCACCAATTATTTCATGTAAATGCAAGAACTCTACAGCAAAAATTCCATTTGTCTAGAGCAGATGCTAGACAAGTGGTTTTGGACTGTCCTCAGTGTGTGACTCATCATCATCCTCCTAGTGTGGGAGTGAACCCCAGAGGGTTGATGCCACTCAAAATCTGACAAATGAACGTTACCCACATTTCAGAGTTTTGAACCTTAAAATATACTCATGTATCTGTGGATACCTGCTCAGGTATCATACATGCTACACCTATGAGTGGAGAAAAGACTCTCAATGTCATAGGACATTACTTAAAAGCCTGGGCTGCATGGGAAAAACCACAACAGCTAAAAATGGACAATGGACCAGCCTATACGGCTTAGTCCTTTGTCTCCTTCTGCAACCAAATGGAGATACAGCTTAATCACGGATTACCATATAATCCTCAAGGACAAGAAATTGTGGAGCGTGCTCATCACACCTTGAAAGAATGTTTACAAAAACAGAAAGGGGGAATAGGCCAAGGCCATACCCCCAAGGAGAGAATGTCTTTAGCCTTATTTACTTTAAATTTTTAAAATTTGGATGCTCAAGGCCGCTCAGCAGCGGACAGACATCAGGATTCCCATGGTCCACCTAAAGGCATGGTGAAGTGGAAGGATATTTTGACAGGCTCTTGGCGAGGGCCTGACCCTGTGCTAACATGGGCGAGAGGATCTATTTGTGTTTTTCCTCAGGATCAACAAGATCCAGTATGGGTGCCTGAACGCCTTGTGAGGAAGATTCGTCATGAAGACCTTCCTAGGGATCCTGGTGATAGTAGCAGTGAGTATGTCAGGAATGACCGAGCCGAGATGGGGGATCCTGTTAATATTCCCAAAGCCGATGCCGGTCAGACATGATGCAACTGTGTTTCCACACTTATTTAGCAGTAATAGAAGCTTAGGCTTACCCTACCTTCCCTTTGATGATCAGAAAAGCCCTATAGAGGGTAATAGAAATGTCAGCTTGAAGGGTAGTCTGTGCTTTTTAATGAGCTTCAATAGGTCAGATGATACAGAATGCATTAAATTGTCTCAGCAGTCAGCAGATTTTTTACCACAACTGAGGTTTGGGGGTAGGGGTGGTGGTTTGTTTTCGGGCGACAGTTCTCGCCTTGAAGGATGGTGGCCCACACGTGTGTCTGACCGGGACCCCCCAGACAGCCACGCTAGGCACCTTTTTGTAGAGGATCCACAGGAGAGGAAGGACCTTTTCCCTAGACTGGATGTCAGGAGCGCAGAGCAGTTTGGGTTCAACAAGATTATTTTTCCTTTAGCCCCATGATTAGTAATATAGTGAATAAGTCTTGTACAGGAATGCTTGATATATCTACTAGGGATCCTCAGCAGACTGCCACCAATCCTTTTGATTTGTGGCTTTTGTGTGGGGTAAATGGAAGTTGCATGGACTTGGGACCTGTCATTATGCTTGGGGGAGGAATTTATCAAAGAGGTAATTTTTCCCTAGGGTCCGCTACCAAAGTGGATTTTTCTAGCGGTAGTGGCTCTGGTACTTGGAATTCTTCGTTTCATTCTTACTGCAATAAGACCTTTTCAGCCTCGCCAGTATGTCTCTGGCTTCCTTTTCTGTGGATTGTAAGTAATGGGAGTGCATCCTTGGGTGAAGAAAAATTAGTATGCACTCCGGACACATGCTTTTATGCCCTGTGCTGGAATGCCACAGCCTTTCCTGTGGCTGTGGTAACTAGAATGCCTCAATATGTACCAGTTCCTGTAGAGGCTCCTAATACCATGATGCTATTCAGGCTTAAAAGAGATTTTGGCATCACTGCAGCTATTGTTACTGCCATCACTGTTGCTGCTGTGGGGGCTACTGCCTCAGCTATTGCCTTGTCTAGTTCTATACAGACTGCCAATGCCCTGAATAACATCTCAGCTAATGTAGCACAGGCATTGGATACTCAGACCTCTATGAATTCTCATCTCAAAGGAGGCCTTATGATAGTTAATCAATGCATAGATTTAATACAAGAACAGATTGATTCTCTTTGGCAACTAGCACAGTTGGGATGTGAGTGGAAAATGCAGGGTTTGTGTGTTACTTCAGTGCAGTATCAAAATTTAACAAAGGCTGCTAATCTGTCTAGGCCATTGTCAGAGTTCCTCTTACAGGATTGGTCGGCTGAATTTGAAAATAGGATGAGAGAGCTGAGAGCGACAATCGTCCACATCAATTCCACTCAGGTGGATCTGAGTCTGGCTACTGGTTTGACTTCCTGGATACAGACAGCTATGGATCATCTTAAGGAGTGGGCGGGCGTAGGCTCTTTGGCGATACTGATGATACTAGCCTTTCTGGTTTGCCTATGGTGCATCTACAAGATGAGATCCACACAAAAGTGTAATGCAGCCATGATTATACAGGCCCTTGTCGCCATTGAGGTGGGTCAGTCGCCTCAGGCATGGCTCGCTGCCATGAAGCCTTAAATCTTCACTGAGCATAGTCCCTGCCCACTGAGGTATTCGTTCCGTGGATATTAGGGTCTGGCAAGTCAATGACTGAGTAGATGGGTAAGTCTCAGCCACCTAAGGCAGGGCAGCCCCGAGTGGGGAGGCTGACCCAGAGATGGGTAAGAGTTTGAGCACCGCCCTCCTACAGGCTCAGGCTCACCGTGAGATCCCCAGATATGGGGATTACGAAGCCTTTCCAGGGATTTCTACCAACATTTTACAAAAACAAAAAAGGAGGAACTGTAGAGAGCTGCGACATTCCGCGCCCTAAAGATGGCGCCGGTTTCTGCCTTCCACCAGCCCGATGGTGAGCGCTCTCGGTGGTAAACAAATCCATATTTGGCTAAGACCGCTGATCTGGCTTGCTTCCGCATACGTGGGCCTCTAAGATAGCACCACGTGGCTTTACTTGATTGGCTGTTCATATAGTATTTAGCCTGTGGGTTGGGTCTGCCTGGGCATTTGGAAGACTGTTTTCAAGGGACCTAAATAAACTGCTTGAGAAGAGCTTTTGCGAGTTGCGTCGTTCTTGCTGGTCAAGGTCGACGAGACAGAAGAGGAAAGGCAATACAGAGGGAGAGGGGGCAAGTAGGTATAAATTACAAGAATGGTGATCAGAAAAGCCATTGAGAATTATATTGTTTGATATTTTTCTAAAATTACATGTGATATGTATAAGTGCACTTATGCGAGCATATGCACTTTCAAGGATATTATACAACTGCTTGGGGAAATAATGATAGCTTCTGAACTGTAGACTAAAATCCACAGTTCCAGGCATGAGAAAACTTTGAGTCAGTCGGGAAGGTCCAAGAAAATCACAAAATAAACATATGCTATTCCTATTGTCCTTGATTGACTCCTAAAATGTAAAAGTATTACTGAAGGCACTATGCACATTGGACACAGGAGTTTGAGGAATAGAGCTTGATTTCATCTGAATGCTTTATTTTCATAATACCAGTAGTTTCTATGCAAGTTGGAAATATATATATATTAATAAGTATAAATTATAAGATTAGGCCAGCGGAATAGCTGGTGGCCTGGCAGAATATTAGCAGGTGGCTTGGCCCACCTTAACTGGAGGTCTAACTTGTCCTGGGGAAAAAGACCTGGACCAAGGGTGGCCTTCACCACCTGTAACCTAAACTCGGTTAACTAATATAAGTTGTTATAATAGGCCAGTAGAATTGCCCACGGCTTGGTGGGAGGCCAATGGCCCTGGATTGCTTGGACTGGTGACCTATAAACTGCCATGGTCCTTTGACCAATAATTAAATACACCAAGACCTTCTAATGTTTTAACACTTAGCCCTTAACTGGGCAGACTCTCAATTAGCTAATCTAAGTTAGCCGGGACCACCTAATTCCAAACTGCCATGTGCCTGTCACTACCTTCCAGAGTTCTCAAACCTGTCTGTATGCTTCCATGTCTCCTGGCAGAAAAAAACATTCCTCTGTGTAAAACGCAGGGTTCCTATTTCCATCTCAGGAAGTCCTACCTTCCTATACTCTTTCTGTCCAGCTAATTGGCCATCAGAAACTTTTATTAGCCAATCAAGAGAATGCCTCAGAAGGGGCAGTATTGTTATTAGACCTTCCCCAACACCTGAATGCCTGACTTTCATAATACCAGTAGCTGCTACGCAAGTGGTCAAGGCAGAACACTGCTCAGGAGTTCTATCCAGCAATGAATTCTGTGAATCAGAACAAAGACCAGCATGGTAAAATGCTTCCAAAGAAGAAATAGTGGCACTTATATCATGGCTGTAACTAAAATGGTCTAATTTGGTGTAAAGCCTGCTCAGTAAGAAGGAAGTCACAACTGATATTTTAAACTTAGCCAAATATCCATGGAAGGTTTAACCATGGAATCTAGAGGAGCACCAGCTACTCCCACTTTCTCAAACCAGTATAATTTCCAATTGAATTCTAAAGGGTAAAGGAAATTGTGAGAAAAATATCATAAATACAGTGTCCATTACACACATATATGACAGCAAAATTAATTAAAAAAATAAAATTGTAAAAATGTTATGAAAAGCAGTTTTATTAGTCCATAAATAGAATTTTCAATAGTTATAATCTGAGAGAGCATAGAAGAATCATAAGGAACATATTTAGCATTCTTAAAATATAAAGGAAGGAAGGGTCAACTAAGGTTAGCCCTCACATTCAAAAGATTGATTCTACCTCCAGAACAGGTAGCAGTCACTACGAACACACTTTGTATAATATGAAATTTGCCCCGAGAATCATGACTAAAAGCATGGAGTGTCTCAGAGTATCCTACCCAAATATCACATCTCTGGTTGCATTATCTTCTGAAAAGGATTTCAGATCTTTTACTCATTCACAAAATTATGCTATTAGATTCAAGCTCTTGATCTCTATAAATACAGACATTCATGATAGAAAGATGTTAGATCATGCACAGATCAGCACAATAATCTGGCTGTTTAAAAGGATAAGGTGTAGAAGACAATTTGTTTCTGGATCTGGAACATTCCTATTGTTAACAACTGCTAAAGTTTCAGTTATTCTTGAATGTTTAACAGAGTTGTAGCTTTTATATTTCTACTTGGAGCTAACTATCACTTTTTTTTGTTTGTTTTTTTGACACAGGGTTTCTCTGTGTAGCCCTGGCTGTCCTGGACTCACTTTATAGACCAGGTTGGCCCCAAACTCACAGAAATCCACCTGCCTCTGCCTCCCAAGTGCTGGGATTAAAGGCATGTGCAACCAGGCCCGGCAATTACAGACAGCTGTGAACTGCCATGTGGGTGCTGGAACTCGAACCCAGGTCCCCAGGAAGACCAGCCGGTGCTCTTAACTGCTGAGCCATGTCTCTAGCCCCTAACTATAACATTATTATGCATGCCTGGAGCAAATAGTTTCCCCAAATACTGGGAATATATATATATATTCCTCAGAGCTGATATAAGGGAGTCTTCTGGCAGAAAGAAATAACTGGAAAAGCCATTAAGAATGTAATCTCTAGATCATATTAAATATATTGGTCATCATGATCCAGTTCTCATTTTATTTTGGTTTGCTTTATCCCAGATATTTGATATCACATTTACATGTGATATTAAAGACAGTACTTAAAATAACTAAGAATCCAGTTTGGAGAGCTGAGAGATTGATCAGTGGTTAAGAGCACTTGCTGCTCTTGTAGAAAATATGTATTTGGTTCTAAGCACCTACATGGCAGCTCACAACCATCTGTAACTCTAGTTTCATGGATTCCCTCTTTTGGTCTCCACAGGTGCTACATACATGTGGTATACTTATATGCACACAGGCAAAACATTCATCCACATAAGATAAAAGAAATATAGAAAAACATGTATATGCACACACACACACACACATATAAACTAAAGTATGATCTGAAGAATAAATATAATAGATGAAGGAAAAGGAATTTTAACAAATAAAATTATCATTTTGGTACTAGTTTGTTTCATAGTACTGAATTTTAGCCTAATTGTTTTAGTAATTAATTATAGTCAGTTTAGAGTTATATTCATGTTATTATTCTTTAAGTTTCAATTCTCACAACCCTTTGAAATGTAATTTAACCTTCTACTATACTCTTCCTTTGTCTATGTCCTTTTTGGAACAATCATTTATGTTGGAAGAAAAATCTTATTTGGTTGTATAAAATTCCTTTCATCAAAAGAAAATTCCTTTTTAATTTTGCTTATCAAAATATACTTTATATTCACAACTTTCTTTTTTGATGTCTTTGTTTAGCAAATTCTAAAGACAACTTTTTGTCAATAAAAAGTCTTTGTTTTAGTTTTTAAACTTTTAGTGTGTGTCAGTATGTTTATGTTTGGGAATATAGTCACACAAATGCCACAGCAAAAAGATGGAGAACAGAGGACAATCTTGGATGTTGGTCCTATTTTCCAACTCATAAGAGAAATGGTCTCAAGTTGTTTATTGCTGTGTGTCAGCATAGCTGATTTGTGGGCTTCCTGGGATTCTCCTGCCTCTACTTCTCATTTTTCCACAAGATCCCTGGGATTATGGTTACTATATCCTATCTGGTTCTATGTGGCTTCTGAGGATATGAATTATTTAAGTCTTCATGCTCATTTGACTAGTGCCTTACCTACTGATCAACCTCCTCAACCCCCTAAAATGTATTTTAAACTAAAACTTAGAAAAACATTGAAATCAGAAAAACCATTCACACTGTATATCAAATATTTAAATCATTGTTGAGAGAATATTTACCCTGATTAGGACTAAGTAGGATCTACCACATACACACCTCACTACCACCATGTACCAATGACAAACCAAAGTTTGATTTCACAAAAGTTTTCCCTGGGGAACCAGAGTTAATTAGGCTTTCTTACATGAAAATGAGTGAGAGATTATGGGCAGCTGCTTTGAAAGCTAGCACCCAAAAATTCTGATGAATTCCCTATAGCTGTGTAGAATGGCCCCAGTAGGCTCCTGTGTTTGAATTCTTGGCCCATAGTGAGTGGCACTATTAGGATATATAGCCTTGTTGAAGCAGGTGTGGGCTTGCTGGAGGAAGCATATCACTGTGGGTGCAGAATTTGAGGTCTCAGAACTCAAGTCAGTCTCTTCCTGCTGCCTGCAAATCAAGATTTAGGACTTTCAGGTCCTTTTCAGGTTGCCTGCATGTTACCATGTCTCCCGTGATGAGTATAATGGGCTAAACCTCTGAAACTTTAAACCAGCTCTAATGACGTATTTTCTGTATAAGAGTTGTGATAGTCTTATTTATTCCTTCACCAGTTTGATTGTGTTTTCCTTACCAAAAGCAATATACAGAGTCAATGCAATTCTTATCAAAATACTAACACAATTATTTGCAAACTTTGAAAGAATCATTCTCAACTTCATATAGAAAAACAAAAAATGAAGAATAGCTAAATCAGTCATGTACAATGACAGAACATCTGGAGGTATCACCATTCCAGATTTCAAGCTGTACAACAGAGAAATAGTAATAAAAACAGCATGGAACTGGCATAGAAACAGACCAGTTGACCAATGGAATCAAATTGAAGACCCATTAAATAAACCCACATACCTATGGTCACTTAATTTTTGACAAAGAAGCTAAAATCATACAATGGAAAAAGGAAATCATCGTTATTAAATGGTGCTGGTCTAACTGGATGTAAACATGTAAAAGAATGCGAATAGACCTAGACTTTTCACCCTACACAAAATTAAAGTCTAAGTGGATCAAAGATCTTAACATAAATCTGGACACACTAAAATTAATAGAAGAGAAAATGGGGGAAAGCCTGGAACTCATTGGCATGGGTGGCAACTTCCTGAACAGAACACCAATAGTTAGGTTCTAAATCAAGCAATCAATAAATAGGACCTTATGAAATTGAAAAGCTTCTTTAAGGCAAAGGACACTGTCCTTAAAACAAAACGGCAACCCACAGATTGGAAAAAGATCTTTACCAACCTGATATCTGACAGAGGGCTAATATCCAGAATATATAAGAAATTAAACACCAAAAAAAATCAAATAACCCAATCAAAAAATGGGGTATAGAGCTAAACTGATAATTCACAAAAGAGGAATCTCTAAAGACTGAGAGGCACTTGACCAAGTTCAACATCTTTGGTCATCAGGGAAATGCAACTCAAAACAACTCTGTGATTCCATCTCACACCTGTCAGAATGGCTAAGAACAAAAACTCAAATGATAGCACATGCTAGCGAGGATGTGAAGAAAGAGGAACACTCCTCCATTGCTGGTGCATGTGCAAACTTGTGCAATCACTTTGGAAATCAATCTGGACATATGTTAGAAAATTAGGAATAGTTCTACCTCACGAACCAGCCATATCCCTTCTGGGCATATATCCAAAAGATTCTTCACCAAACCACAAAGACATTGCATCAACAATGTTCATAGCAACTTTATTTGTAACAGGGAGAAACTGAAAACAACTCAGATGCCCTTCAACTGAAGAATGGATAAAAAAAAAAAAAAAAAAAACAAACCTGTGGCACATTTACACAGTGGAATAGTTCTCAGCTATCAGAAACAAGGAAATCATGCAATTCGAAAGCAAATGGATGGGTCTAGAAAACTTCATCCTAAGTGAGCTGACTCAGTCCCAGAAAGATAAACATAGTATGTGTTCTCTTATAAGTGGATATTAACCATATATTACAGGACAACCATCCTACAACCCACAGACCCAAACAGATAGGAACCAAGCATATCTATCCTAGGAAAAACTCCACCCAGCTGTGAGTCATGGAACCTGTTGCAGGTTATTTCTTGCTTAATGGCCTCTACTGTCTTTTAAGTGTGGATATAAGGTCATTTTCTTATGCCTCGACTGTATTAGGATATTCAGGGCTTGTTGTAGTAGGATAGGTGGGCTCTGGTGGTGCCCTATTGCTCAGGCTCTTGTTAAATATGTTTTTTTTTGTTGTTGTTGTTAATTATGTGTTTATGCTGGCCTTTAGCCATCTGGATGTCTGTGGTGTTGACTGGATGTTTCTGATGCAGGAGTCCTCAGAGAAGCCAGCAAAGCCTTGGGATTGACAATGGAGTTTGGGGAGCAGCCAGATCCTCATCTCTAGTGGTTATGCTCCAGGTGGACCTGAATGTTTCTAGGGTCCCACAGGCCTCTTCAGAAGGGAAACAGAAGAGTGGGCCTGACAATTGAGCTCAGGGGACAGAGTACAGCTCACCTCTCCTGGTTGAGCCCCAGGTAGTTCAGGCAGGCTGATAATTGGTGGGGAAGAGTCTAAGCTGGATGTTTCCGCCCTGGTCTCCAAGGATCTTCACCAACCACACATGTGATGTAGGGCTAATATCCAAAATATATATTAAGAATTCAAGAGATTAAACACCAATAAATGAAATAACCGAATTAGAAAATGAGATACAGAGCTAAATAGAGAATTTTCAACTGAGGAATTTCTAATGACCAAGAAGCACTTTAAAAAATGTTCAATATTCTTAGTCACTAGGGAAATGCAATCAAAATGACTCTGAGATTCCATCTTATACTCATCAGAATGCCTAAGATAGAAAACTCAAGTGATAGCACATGCTGATGAAGATGTAGAGCAAGGGGAATACTTCTACATTGCTTGTGGGAGTGCAAACTTGTACAACCACTTTGAAAACCAGTCTGGCAGTTTCTCAGAAAATTGGGAACAGTTCTTCCTCAAGTCCCAGCTATACTGGGTATATACCCAAAAGATGTTTCACCCTATCACATGGATACTTGCTCAATTTTGTTCATAGAAGCTTTATTGGTAATAGTCAGAAACTGGAATCTACCTAGATGTCCCTCAACTGAAGAATGGATAAAGAAAATGTGGGGGGATCCAAGATGGCGGTGGCCGGCGCGGACGTATTTTGATTTCCGGGTCATCAGTCACAAGGTGGCAAGTGTTGCAGGACCCTGTACAAAGGGCACGACCCCTTCTAAATCTCATCCAGCTACACAGGGACCACAGAAGATGTCTGGGCAGGACGCCACTTCCCACTCTTGGACACGCTAGGAAGCCACTGGACCCAGGAATCGGGATCACCCATCCCCCCAAAAGGAGAAATACCCGGTAAGTTCCAACCTAATACCCAGCCGGCAGATTCAGAAACCACACAGAGATAATCCCCACCCTGCTGGGCACTCCCAGGTCTCACACAGATGATCCAATTATCTGGGAAAGGTTGCGACCCTTGGAAGTGAAGTAGCTCCACTGCAAAGCACCTTCAGTTCCCAGTCTGTGATGTCACAGGCCAGCTTCCAAGCCTCGGGAGCGGAGCAGCAAGGATATTGGAGCTGAACTGCAGATTTACCCCCTACAGGAACCAACCCCAGGCAAACTGTGAGATATTTGAAACTGTCCTATATAGAACTTTTGTACTAGTAAGGGTCCTTCTGGCCTGGCGGGGAATCAGAGCTTACTTGTGCACAGCTCTGCCACCTGAATTAATTAGGTCCCCACCTGGGAGGCAGGACTGAATGACTCTCCTTATAGAGGTGGAGTAAGGCAACTCCTACACCACAGTGCCCCCTTTGGACCCAAGTCCAGAAGACAGCAAAAAAAAAAAAAAAAAAAAAATTCCTCATGGCCAGAGGCCAGAGACAAAAAAAAAAAAATAGAGCGAAATGTCTCCAACAAAAGAAAGCAATGCTATTCCGTCCAGCCTGAACCACCTCACCACAACTGAAACACATGAAAATGATGACAATTCTACATTATGGAAAGTGATAAAGTCCCTTCAAGAAGAACTTAAAACTATGAAGGAATTCAAAGAAGCCACAATTCTACAAGTCAAAACAACGAATAACATCATTAAAGAGCTCCAAGCCAAGGTGACCCAGCTTGAACAGGAAAAGGATAAAGCAATGAAAGATCTCCAGACAAAAACAAGCAAACTGGAGAAGGAAATGTACAAAACGAACACTACCATTCCAAGACATGAAAATAGAAATGGAAACAATAAAGAAAACACAGTCAGAGTTAAAAGAGGAAATGGAGAATCAAGAGAAGAGAACAGGAACTACGGATGTGAGTATGAAAAATAGGATGCAAGAGATGGAAGACAGGATCTCAGGCATGGACGATTCGATGGAAGAAATCAGTACAACATCCAAAGAAAATGAGAAGGCTAAAAAATCTCTCACCCACAACATCCAAGAAATCAAGGACTCAATGAAAAGACGGAACCTAAGAATTATAGGCATAGAGAAGAGAGAAGACTCCCGACTCCATGGTCCAGGAAATATCTTCAACAAAATCATAGAAGAAAACTTCCCAAACCTAAAGAAAGAGATGCCAGTAAAAATCCAAGAGGCTTACAGAACACCAAACAGATTAGATCAGAAAAGAAACTCCTCTCGCCACATAATAATAGAAACTCCAAATGTAGAGAACAAAGAAAGGATATTAAAATCTGTAAGAGAAAAAGGCCAAGTCACATACAATGGCAGACCCATCAGAATCACA
>CAJQZJ010033271.1:570296-580557 GCA_907164525.1 Lophiomys imhausi
TCCTTTTATGTTCAGTCCTTCTGTTCTCAGCTGTTTAGATGACCTAAGGGGTTTGTAGGCAGAAGCTGATCTTGCAGGCTTCACTGAGGTTCTGGCTGGGGCATTGTGTAGAGCTGAACGGTCCCAGCGACACTGGATTGCAGTGGTGGTTGCAGGCCCCCAATGGAGACAGCTATTGAGGAAGTCTGCCAGGCAGAATCAACTGGGTCACTCATCCTCCTTGGTGCCTGATTCTGCTCTCTGCTGAGGATTCCGCTGTCCGCCATCCCCAGGCTCCCCTAATGGACACTTCGATTCTCCTGGAACGATAAGAACAGAGCCCTGCCCCAATCCCAACCCTAGGACAATTGCCCTCTTTTTTTTTTCTGGGGGGGGGATGGGGGGGGCTAGGTAGTACTTCTCCTGAAGCAAATTTGGCCTTCTGACAACATACAAAGCGTTATCATTCAATCCGGGTTAAAGAAGAAATCATTCTGTCACCTTGGAGCTAAACCAGCTCTAGTGTATATATTTTGAGATCCCAAAGGACAATCTGCCTGCATCGAGAAGGCCTTTTGTAAGTAGCCTCCAAACCTAGGTCCCTCCAAATCCCATGTGTGTGTCTCTGAACTCTAATTATTGGGAACAGAGACCTGTGTTTCTCATCTGAAGGGATCAAAGATGTGTTCCACCACTCCTGGATCGAAGTCTTTCTCTATTTAGAGTTTGCCCTGCATCAGGCTGACCCTGAGCTCCGGGATCTGCCTGTTTCTGTCTCCAGTGTGTTGGGAGCTGGGATCAAGGGTGTACTCTTCTTGAATGGTGGGACCAAGGGTATGCACCCTCACCACCCCGCTCCGTATGACTCCAGAGTACATAAGACCACCAACTCTAAGGTGCCCCCCCCCCCCGTCTCCGCTGAAGTCAGAGGCATGGGCCAATACCACAACTCTCTTGTATTTTACCTTAGCTCCACGTCTTCTCTACACCTGGAGGTCTGCAAATCCAGGCCGAATGGCTGTATCCTCTGTTCCATTCACAGTGTTTCAGCCCTGCCCCCTGCCCTTTTTTTTTCTTTTCTTTTTTTTTTTTTTTTTTTTTTAGTTGATAAATTTGTTTGTTGCTTCAGGTTACATCCTTATCATATTGTCCTCTTTTCCCACTTCCTAGCCCCACCCTCCCATGCTCTACACCCTGACCCTTCCGTCTTGTTCCTCTGGGCTGGGGTGTCCCTGCCTAACAGTCTCTCACCACAGATCAGGAGTCATATGAGGGCCAAGAGCCTCTTCATTCACCGGGGGCCTACGAGGCAGTACTGCCAGTGAATGGTGTCTCATTGCTACTGGGGGAATACTAAAAAAAAAAGACCAACAAACACACAAACCCACAAAAACAAAGAATATCAACAAAAAACGAGAGGAAAAAGAGAAGGGAAAAGGAAAGAGAAAAAAAGAAAAAAAGAAGGAAATAGAAAAAGATAAAAAAAAAATTATGTCCTTGTTCCTTTTGATGTGTTGGTTGTAGTACAGATATCCTGTACGATATAGTTAAAATCCTACTATAAGTGAATAGATGCCATGTGCATCCTTCTGAGACTGGGTTAGCTCACTCAGGATGAGCTCCTCTAGATCCATCCATTTGGTTGCAAATTGCATGATTTCATTGTTTCTGATAGCTGAGTAATATTCCATTGTATAGATGTACCATAGTTTTTTAATCCATTCTTCAGTTGAGGGACATCTGGGTTGTTTCCAATTTCTAGCTATTACAAATAAGGCTGCTATGAACATAGATGAGGAGACTTCCCTATGTCTCCGTGAGAGGTCCTTTGGGTGTATACCCAGAAGTGGTATGGCTGGGTCTTGAGGCAAGGTTATTCCTAGATTTCTAAGATATCGCCAGACAGACCTCCATAGTGGTTCCACAAGCCTGCACTCCCACCAGCAATGGAGTAGGGTACCCCTTTCTCCACACCCTCGCCAGCATGCGCTATCATTTGAGCTCTTTATTTTAGCCATTCTAACAGGTGTTAGGTGGAATCTCAGGGTCGTCTTGAGTTGCATTTCTCTGATGATTAAGGATGTTGAACATTTCTTCAGGTGTCTCTCAGCCCTTAGGGATTCCTCCTTTGTGAATTCTCTATTTAGCTCCATCTCCCATTTTTTGATTGGATTATTTGGTTTCTTGGCATTTAGTTTCTTGAGTTCTTTGTAGATTTTAGATAATAGCCCTCAATCAGATGTGGGGTTGGTGAAGATTTTCTCCCAGTCTGTTGGTTGCCGTTTTGTTCGAATGACAGTATCCTTTGCTTTACAGAAACTTTTCAGTTTCATGAGGTCCCATTTATTGATTGTTGATCTCAGGTCCTGAGCTGTTGGTGTTCTGTTCAGGAAGTTGTCACTGGTGCCAATGAGTTCGAGGGTTTCTCCTACTTTTTCTTCTAGTATCTTTAGTGTGGCTGGCCTTATGTTAAGGTCTTTGATCCACTTGGAATTAAGTTTTGTACAAGGTGATAGGTATGGGTCTAATTTCATTCTTTTGCAAGTGGACATCCAGTTGGACCAGCACCATTTGTTGAAGATGCTGTCCTTCTTCCATTGTGCGTTTTTGGCTTCTTTGTCAAAGATTAGTTGGCCATAGGTGTGTGGATCCATGTTTGGGTCTTCAATTCGATTCCATTGATCCACTGGTCTGTTTCTATACCAGTACCATGCTGTTTTTATTACTGTTGCTCTGTAGTACAGCTTGAAATCTGGGATGGTGATACCTCCAGATGTTTTTTCATTGGACAAGATTGATTTAGCTATTCTGGGCTTTTTGTTGTTCCATATGAAGTTGAGAATAGCTTTTTCCAGGTCTATAAAGAATTGTGTTGGTATTTTGATAGGAATTGCATTAAATCTATATATTGCTTTTGGTAGGATAGCCATTTTTATTATGTTGATCTTACCTATCCATGAGCATGGGAGATCTTTCCATCTTCTAAAGGCCTCTTCCATTTCTTTCTTCAGGGGCTTGAAGTTCTTGTTATATAGGTCCTTTACATGCTTGGTTAGAGTTACTCCCAGGTATTTTATGTTGTTTGTGGCTATTGTGAAGGGGGTTGTTTCCCTTATTTCTTTTTCGGTATATTTGTTTGTTGTATAAAGAAGGGCTTCTGATTTTTTTGAGTTAATTTTGTATCCAGCCACCTTGCTGAAGTTGTTTATCAGCTGTAAGAGTTCTTTGGTGGAGTTTTTGGGGTCGCTTATGTATACTAACATATCATCTGCGAATAGGGATAATTTGACTTCTTCATTTCCAATTTTTATCCCTTTGATCTCCTTTAGTTGTCTTATTGCTCTAGCAAGGACTTCAAGTACTATATTGAAGAGATATGGTGAAAGTGGACATCCTTGTCTTGTCCCTGAGTTTAGAGGAAATGCTTCAAGCTTCTCTCCATTTAATTTGATGTTGGCTACTGGCTTGCTGTATATTGCCTTTATTATTTCTAGGTATGGTCCTTGTATGCCCGTTCTCTCCAGAACTTTTAGCATGAAGGGGTGTTGGATTTTGTCAAATGCTTTTTCTGCATCTAGCGAGATTATCATGTGGCTTTTTTCTTTCATCTTGTTTATGTGGTGAATTACATTGATAGACTTTCGTATATTGAACCATCCCCTCATTCCAGGGATGAAGCCTACTTGATAATGGTGTTTGATACTTTTGATGTGTTCTTGAATTTGGTTTGCTAGTATTTTATTAATATTTTTGCATCTATGTTCATGAGGGAGATTGGTCTGAAGTTCTCTTTCTTTGTTGGGTCTTTGTGTGGTTTAGGAATCAGAATGACAGTGGCCTCATAGAATGAGTTTGGCAGTGTTCTTTCTGTTCCTATGTGGTGGAAGAGTTTGAAAAGTAAAGGTGTTAATTCCTCTTTGAAGGTCCGGTAGAATTCTGTGCTAAAGCCATCTGGCCCTGGGCTTTTTTTGGTTGGGAGATTATTAATGACTGTTTCTATTTCCTTAGGTGTTATTGGGCTGTTTAAACTGTTAATCTGGTTTTGATTTAGTTTTGGTAGGTGGAATTTATCGAGGAAATTGTCCATTTCGCTTAGGTTTTCAAATTTAGTGGAATATAGGTTTTTAACATAATGCCCGAATATTTTCTGGATCTCCTCAATGTCTGTTGTTATTTCTCCCTTTTCATTTCTGATTTTGTTTATTTGGGTTCTTTCCCTTTGCCTTTTAGTTAATTTGGCTAGGGGTCTGTCTATTTTGTTGATTTTCTCAAAGAACCAACTCTTGGTTTCATTGATTCTTTGTATAGTTCTTTTTGATTCTAAGTTGTTGATTTCAGCCCTCAGTTTGATGATTTCCTGCCTTCTGCTCTTCTTGGGAGTGTTTGTTTCTTTTTTTTCCAATTCACCCAGCTTAGCTGTTAGCTCACTAATATGAGCTGTCACAATTTTCTTTTTGAAAGCACTTAGTGCTATGAACTTTCCTCGTAGCACAGCTTTCAATGTATCCCATAGGTTTGGGTATGTTGTGTCTTCATTGTCGTTGGATTTTAAGAAGTCTTTGATTTCCTTCCTTATTTCTTCCCTGACCCAGTGGTCATCCAGTAAGGAGCTGTTCAATTTCCATGTGTGTGTAGGCTTTCTGTTGATTCTTTTACTGTTGAAGACCAGCTTTATTCCGTGGTGGTCTGATAAGATACAAGGTGTTATTTCAATTTTCTTGTATCTACTGAGACTATCTTTGTGACCAATTATGTGGTCGATTTTGGAGAAGGTTCCGTGGGATGCTGAGAAAAAGGTGTATTCCTTTGTGTTTGGGTGAAACGTTCTGTAGATATCTGTTAGGTCCATTTGTTTCATGATCTCTGTTAGACTCAATATTTCTCTGTTTGTCTTCTGTCTTGATGATCTGTCCTTTGTTGTGAGTGGGGTGTTGAAGTCTCCCACTACTAATGTGTTGTGATCGACGTGCGCTTTAAGTTTTAGAAGTGTTTCTTTTACGAAAGTAGGTGCCTTTGTATTTGGGGCATAGATGTTCAGTATTGAAATTTCCTCTTGATGAATATTCCCTTTAATGAGTATATAGTGCCCTTCTTTGTCTTTCTTCATTAACTTCAGTTGGAAGTCTGTTTTGTTTGATATTAGGATGGCTACTCCAGCTTGCTTCCTGGGTCCATTTGCTTGGAAAACCTTTTCCCAGCCCTTTACTCTGAGGCAGTGTCTATCTTTTGTAGTTAGACGTGTCTCTTGTATACAGCATAAGGAAGGGTCTTGCTTGCGGATCCACTCTGTAAACCTATGTCTTTTTATTGGGGAGTTGAGTCCATTGATGTTGATGGATATTAGTGACCTGGGGTTGTTATTTCCCATTAGTTTGGTATAGGCGGTGGTTCTGTTCCTCTTTTGGTTTAGTTGCTGATGGGTTTTCTATTCCCTTTGTTTTCTTGAGTGGAGTTTTCTTCTCTGGGGTGGGATTTTCCTCCTAGGATTTTCTGTAGGGCTGGGTTTGTGGGTAGATATTGTTTAAATTTAATTTTGTCATGGAATATCTTGTTTTCTCCATCTATGTTGATAGAGAGTTTTGCTGGGTAAAGTAGTCTGGCTGGGCATCTATGATCTCTTAGGATTTGTAGTATATCTGACCAGGCCCTTCTAGCTTTTATCGTTTCTGGGGAGAAGTCAGGTGTAATTCTGATGGGTCTGCCATTGTATGTGACTTGACCTTTTTCTCTTACAGCTTTTAATATTCTTTCTTTGTTCTGTACATTTGGGGTTTCAATTATTATGTGGCGAGAGGAGTTTCTTTTCTGGTCTAATCTGTTTGGTGTTCTGTATGCCTCTTGGATTTTTATTGGCATCTCTTTTTTCAGGTTTGGGAAGTTTTCCTCTATGATTTTGTTGAAGATATTTCCTGGACTTTGGAGTCGGGAGTCTTCTCCTTCCTCTATACTTATAATTCTTAGGTTCCATCTTTTCAATGAGTCCTTGATTTCTTGGATGTTGTGGGTGAGAGATTTTTTAGCCTTCTCATTTTCTTTGGATGATGTACTGATTTCTTCCACTGAATCTTCCATGCCTGAGATCCTGTCTTCCATCTCTTGCATCCTATTGTTGATACTCACATCCGTAGTTCCTGTTCTTTTCCCTTGGTTCTCCACTCCCTCTTTTAACTCTGAGTGTGTTTTCTTTATTGTTTCTATTTCTATTTTCATGTCTTGTATGGTTTTGTTCGTTTTGTACATTTCCTTCTCCAGCTTGCTTGTTTTTGTATGAAAATCTTTCATGGCTTTTTCCTTTTCCTGTTCAAGCTCTGTCACCTTGGCTTGGAGCTCTTTAATGGTGTTGTTCCTTGTTTTGATTTGTAGAATTGTGGTTTCTTTGAATTCCTTCATAGATTTAAGTTCTTCTTGCAGGAGCTCTATCACTTTCCATACTGCAGAATTGTCAATGTTTTCATGTATTTCTGTTGGTGTGTGGTCATCCGAATTGGATGAGCTAGGGTGGTTCTGCTTTGTTGGAGTCATAATTCCTTGATTTCTATTTTTTTTTTACCTTTCGCCATTGGATGCATTTAGCTGTCTTTTTTCTGTGCTTGGAACCACAGTGGATGATTTGGTGCAGGGGAGGAGTTACTTGGCTATCTGTCGTTGCTTACAGGGGGATTTCAAGGTCACTGTGATTTTAATGGCCAGAGGCACTGTGATCTGGTGCAGCCTATTCCCAGGTTGTGAGTAATGGACCAGGATTGTTTCACTGCTCCCAATTCAGACTTCTCTATGTTGCACTCTGAGTTGTCAGCCTGTAATGGTTCTGATGTTATGGGCCTGTTTGCCCAGGCACAGATTCTGTGGGCTTTGTTTGTCATCCCAGAGGCTGACAGGGTCTGGCTCCACACCTGATATGTCTGGATTTTCCAGGATACAGCTATGGTCTCGATTTCTGGTTTCTCTCTAGTCTTCTCGCCACAGGGCTGGACCCTGTGCCTGATTTCCTTCCTGTCTGCGCCACCACGGGTCCCGTGGGTACCCCAAGCCCCGGATCCTCCGGCTGCCTGAGTGCACCTCTGGTCCCAGCAGCTCCGCCGTGGGTGCACGGACCCCTGGTCCCACCCACGCCTGTCTCTCTCCCCAGATGACCTGCCGTGGACTGGCGGGGATTTGGCCCTGCCAGCAGTGCTCCCTCCCCAGCTGCGCTCTGGTGAGTGTGTGAGATTTGGCCGCTCCCGCCTGCTTTTTTGTTCCCCGCTTCCTGCGCTCTCTCGGAACCTCCCGCCCTCCGCTTCACGAGCGGCTGCGGACTACCCGCTGAGCCTCCTGTTTGTTCCTTGTTAAGGCTTCCACTATCTCGCAACCTTTTCTAAGTGGGTATAAGTTCAACCTGATGTGTGGGGAGCCCAATAGGACAGCGATCTATGGCCAAGTGGACCCTGATTCTGCCTGCTGTAAGTTGGGAACGATCTTACCAGGCGCCTCACCAAATGGGAGTTCCCGAATCCCCGGTTTAGTGGCCTCCGTGTCTGTGAGAGATGGGGAGAGCCTTGCCCTGGGACTTTTAACAGTCCCTTGGGAGCTGTGAGCATTCCCGGGGTGGGGTCTAGCCCCTCCGGTTTTTGCACAGTGCCCAGTAACTCTGTGTTTTTTATGGCTCTTTTTTCCCCGCGTTCAGAATGCGTCAGTGTAGGTCGCTGCCATCTTCGCTCCTCCTTATTTTTCAAGTTATACCTCAATCAAAGTCCCTTCCCTCCTCCCCTCCAGGTACCACCCTCCTTCCTTCTTCCCCATCTCTGTCCTCTCCTTCTTCTCCGATGAGTGGAGCCTCCACATATCAACCCTCTGGGTTCATCAGTCACATAAGGGCTAAGAGCTTCCTCTTGTACTGGTGCCTGATATGGCAGCCCAGCTAGGATAAGGTGTTCCACTAACAAACAACAGGGTCCATGACTCTCTGCTAGGTGGAGTTTTTCATAGGATAATTATGCAAGGTTCATGTCTGTTTGGGTCTGTGGGTTGTAGGATGGTTGTTCTGTGCTATATGGTTAATACACACTTATAAGTGAGTACATACCATGTGTATCTTTCTGGGTCTGGGTTAGCTCACTCAGGATGAGCTTATCTAGTTCTATCTATTTGGTTGCAAACTGTATGACTTCCCTGTTTCTTAATTGATTTTTAGTGTATATCTCAGAGATGAGTTAGGAAGTCTCACAGGCTCATCTAGGTCACAAATAGGCTGTGAGGGAGAAACTACTGGAGAAACTAAAAGCTTGTCTCCTGTATATTTTTCAAATCAAGAACTCTGACCAGGAGAAAAAAGGAAAACTGCAGGTACAAACACTGTCAGCCACAGTTTGCTCCCTCCCACTGTGAAAAACTGCATTATGGACAACATCAGCAGGTGGTGAGTGACTAGGGGCAGAGCAGAATAAAAAGGACTGAGAGAAGAGAATGAGGATTAATTTCTTAGAGTGAGGAAGGGTTTCACAGAAGGGAGAAAAATAGCTCTTTATTCCTTCAGGGTACACAAGGAAACAAAGCAGTTGCCTCTGGAAAGAGGCAATGACGAAAGAGAAGGGAAACACTGGATGAAGGAAAAAAAAAAAAAAAACACTGAAGATTGTTGAAGAAAACTCCTAAAAAGCTGCATCTGGCTGTGAAGAAAAAAATCCTGGAAAGAATCTGTGTCTGCAGAGAATGATTGGCCAGTTAGGATTTCACTACTCTAGAGTGATTTGTCAATCCAGAGGTTAGTTATGTTATCTTGGGCTAAGTGCTGGCCTTACAGAACAACCATTCCTTGCTGTCTTTTGTGTCAGAAATAAGTAAAATCATTTTTGGAATGAATTAACTTAACAAATCACTAACATCCATCAACCCAAAAGCTAAGAGTGTCATCAAATGACATCTTAGCCCCACAGAAAGTCTTCCCACATGTTGCTGTACCTGTGTCTATGCTGTACCCACTGATGCTTTATAAACCCATTTTGATTTCTTACTCTCTTTGCTCTGTAAAACTATAAAACCTTCATGAAACACTTTCACTTTGGAACAGAGACTTTTGGGCTAACCTAAATCTGTTCCTGGGCCATGATCACTCAAAATGGCTCCAGAATAAGCTTTATCTCTCTCTTCTTTTTTCCTTAAGATGAGAGTTGTGGCTTTTTTTTCTTTGTGTGTGTGTGTGTGTGTGTGTGTGTGTGTGTGTGTTGAAAGGAGTTTTGTGAATCAAAAGGTATGGACTAGGAAGACAGGAAACTGGTATCTTCCTGACCTTCAGGCTTTCTTTGGAGTATGAAAAAGTCACAGTGGGAAATTCAGAACCAGCAACACACAATGAGTCTTTGGAAGTTCTGGCTAAAAGTCTGGAAAGAAACTTTGACCTATAGACCTATATAGCTAAAACTTCTTCCTTGAAGGAAGTATAAAGAAATATATACTGCCTCCTCTCAAGGGTCCAATTACAATTATACCAAAATATACTCTGGGGGAAACCCACCAATCAATTGTGTTTTCTTATAGGACCTAGGTAAATGGCTACTTAAAGGGTTGGGGGTCCTTCTGTCCCCAACTGGCAGCACCTACAAAGCCTTACCCAACAGAGATTAGGGCTTCTCCTGTGTCCTGATATGTCCTAAAAATTTCTAAAAGTGAGAAATCCTCACCCCCCTTTTTAAGTGGTTTGAAGATTCTTACCTTTAGGACTGCCATCTTGTTACACATGTTGGCTATCTCTCCTAATGAAGTGCTTCTTAGAACCTGATGGCCTTCTCTCTCCATAAAGGGCCTCCCTCATATTCCCACAAGCTTTTCTGAAGGGCAATTTGTTAAAGCTCCTTCCAATAAATCTGTAATTTTATTTCCAACAAAGACAAGAGGAGTGGAAAGTGCTGTTTCTGCAAAGGTTAAAACTTCAGCATAAACAAAACACATTGAGAATCATAGGGGACAAAGATATGGGTAAGAAAGCCTACAGAGAGCAAGTTGAAGCCTCAAGAGGCTTTCTACCTATAAAGTATCAAAGGTAGAAAGAAAGGTAAATATATACTATTCCAAAATAGAATGTCTTCATTGGAACTGAAGGTAGCTATCCTAGGTAGAAAAAATATGTGCAAAATAGGAGTCAGAAGATTTTTGGAAATGCTGTCTTCTAAAAAGTAGTCTACAATACAGCATATGCATTACCATTTATAACAAGGTTGGTCTTACCTTTCCTAATTCTCATTACCTGTGAAATGTGGTATTGAAAGACCCGGGGGAGGGAAGTACCTCACCCGACACTCAGGATATC
>CAJQZJ010033271.1:580567-599984 GCA_907164525.1 Lophiomys imhausi
GCGACCCCCACGCAGGGCTAGAGTAGAATATTTAATAGGGGAGCACCACAGATTAAGGGGCGGGGGGAAATTACAGGTGGGAAGTACCAGCCCAGCCCATCGCTTACCACAACCCAAGGGGGAGGGGAAATACAGCTGGAATGTACCAGCCCATTAGTTAGTCAGCGGGAAACATCCTACATCTGTTTGTCTCATGTGGTCAGCCAGTTCCTGAAGCCCTGGGGGCCCGTGGCCCAATTGATCTTTATTCTTGGTTTTAACCTGTTTATGGTCAGCTAAGTTCCGGGAGTCACCTGGCGGCTGGCCTGGCTCTACTGCCGACTTAGGGGGTCTTTTAATAATTTTTATTTCCTTCAGTATTTAGTCATTTTGTATGTATATCTGTAGACTAGAGAATACAGTGAAAGCTTGAGACTATTCTTTACTATAAAATTGCTATGTTACCTCTTTGCTTCTGAGAATACCACAATTTATTTTCCCTATGGCTATGGGAACTAATTGAGCAGAAAAATGCAGCAGTAGCTATGTCTGCACTAATGATAATGATGTAATTGGCAATCCTTAATAGCTAGAGGAAAGAAATATTACATAGCCCTCAACAGATAGCCCAGCCATATTCACCTGTTCAGATCAGGTTGTACTCTCTTTAGTTACTCCCTAGTGGTCCCTGACTCCTCCCCAACTGTGCCTTCTTCCTGAGACACTTCAGAATAAAGGATGACTTTGTATATTGGTGGACCAAACATCATCATGTCTTCAACAAGATCCATGTAGGAAACACTAATACATAACTTCTTTCTGGGAGTATAAGAAATGCCATCCTATAAATTTATCAGCATAAACTTGTGACATGGCAAGAAAATACAGAGGATACTCTAACTTGAATTCTGGCTGAGGTCATTTTAGCTTTAACTAGATTTTGATCTTATTGATAGAGAGTCAAATGGAAAACTACCCAACTCTATTTTATGATGCCAAGGTCAAGATGCCTCAGCTAACTTAGCTTCTGTTAAACTGCCCGCTTATGCAGAATTTCTCCCCTTCAGTTCACTGCTTATCTTGGCTATCTTGGCTTCTGTTAAACCACCTGCTTATGCAGTACCTCCTTCTCCAGTTAACTGCTTATTTTAACTTCTTTAAACTGCTAGCTTACTCAATATCTCCCTCTGTAGTTGCTGAGTGGGATACCAGGATGTAGTTTCTGCCTTAAAAAAACAAACAAAAAACCCCAAAACCCTTAATCTAAACATTAGGCACTATACTTGGGTCTCAAATACTCAAGTGTTTTCCCAGCTAATTAGAATAAAGATTTAATTGGCCATAAAATGTGAATGAGTGATCATCTCTGGTTGGCTCCCCCAAACAAACTGAAACTATTGAAAGCATAGGCATAGTAAAATCATATATTTTTTAAAATGTCCAAGAACTTAGCAAGACTAGACAAAGAAAAACATATGATTCCATTACTTGGACCCCATAGTTGGACATGCATGCTCTCTCGTTAGTTATAAGACCACAGAAACAATGAGCCCCCAAAGAAATTAGAATTACCACAGGAATTTCCTTCTGGGGAAAAAAGGCCTGAAGCTGTGGAGGGAGCCTGTGATCTCCTGGAGCAAATCTGTAGGAAAGAAGAAAGCAGAGACAATGGTCAGAGGAAACCATACCTTAGCAGGACTGCTTCTTAGTTATACATACCTCTTATTTACTTTCTTTTAATCTGAAGAACAACTTTCCCCTGTGTGGGTACTCTGAATACATCTCTTTTTCCTACAATTTCACTATTAAATGTGTTCACTTTCTTGACTTATTGAGGAAGGTCACCAAATATATTTTGCTGAGGAGCAGAACATGACCCTGAATCTGATGACATTAGGAAGGCAATGCCTCTCTCTCTCTCTGTTTTCTCATCTGACCTGCAGTGATTTAACCTACTTTTAAACCTTTGGTGCTGGAATTGCAGGAAGCTGCTAACCATTGCATGTGAATACTGCTGTTGTCTAAAATTTTATCTGAATTTAAAGAAGGGGTATGCATTTGAAAATCTGGAGGTAAACAAATGCTCCACACCTGTTGAGAAGAAAAATTCCTATAAAGCTTTGTCTGCATAGATTTACTGAGTAATGAGAATTTCAGGACTGTGAAGAAATGGAATTTTGCTGGTATAGAGGCTAGTTACTTTATCTTGAACTAGTTCTAGCCTTCTAGAACACGCATTCCTTGCTCACCCCTTTTTCTGACCAAGGACCTTGTGACAATAGATAAAAGTCTTTTGGAATGGATTAACTTAGATCATTAGTTTCTACCAATCCAAAAACTAAATGTGATCAGATAACATCTTGGGCCTACTGAAAAGTTTCCCCTGACTTGCTCAAACTCTTTAATGTACCTATCAATGCATGTTAAACTTAATTTGATTTATGACTTCCTTTGTCCTATAAAACTGTAAAACATTTTAATCATGGAATTTGGGCTGACCTGAGTCTGTGTTCCTGGGCCATGGTAACTCAAAATGGCTCCATAATAAACTATATCTTTGCCATAAGAGCTACGGTTTTTGTTTTTTTGTTTTTTTTTTTTTGAAATTTTATCCTTTATTGGGAATTTTCTTTTTTTTTCTTTTTTTCCTTTATTTGTTATTTCTTTAAGTTACATCTCAATCGCAGTCCCCTCCCTATTCCCCCCTCCAGACCCACCCTCCCACCCTCAACCCCCCCATCCTCTTCCCTTTTTTTTTTAAGTTTAAGGTATATCTTATTTCCCCCTACAGTTTCCCCTTTCAGTCCAACAAATGGCTCTTTCTCTTATAATAATAAATACAATACAAAACAACAGAGGTAATTAGGCCACAGTTATGAGGGTTATATGGCTTAGTGTACATTCCCAATGACCAGTCCATATGTATTTGGTACCTGACTTTAACATTCTACTATCTAACCATCTCCATGAGTTTAAAGTTCTATATCTGACTCAACATTCATACTAATTGCAACACAATTTTAAAAGTATCTTCTTAGATCTATAACACTCTCTTGACTCCTAAACACTCAAAATTTAATTATGAGACTCTAGCTATCTACGGTTTTTGAATCAACTATTTACTGGGCTGCTTAATTTCTGTCTATTTGCCCTCCTATTCAGAGGTTTTACTTGCCTTCCATTCCTCTGTCTGTTTTAGTCTTGACCTCCTGAACAATATTAACTGAATATCAAGACTTCTCTGAGAATTTTTTGATTCTTAGCATTATGAAGTTTATATGGGGTATTATGGCTATATATGTCAGAATATCACATTTTTGATACAGTCATTTCAAACTACTTACTAAGTTAACCATCAAATGTTAAGCTCATCTCCAAGTATAGAGGTAATATAAAATTACCTACTAGTCACAAGACAGTCAATGTGAAATGGTAAAAATATTGTGAATTTAAACAATTCAAAAATGATACCCTATGAGTGAATTAGATGTTTATAATTCTCTTGATTATGAATGGAGTTAATTATTAGACGTATAATGACCCGAGTTTCCATTTTAATATAGCAGAATTTAACAAGAAATTTTAGATTTCTTGATTTCTTTTTTGTTCTCTCAGGATCTTTTCTAAGTTCTGCGATGTACATGACAACAAAATCTTGATTAGATAGTATATTAGTCACAATTTGTTAGAAAAACAGAGCTGATAAGGATGAATCTATAGGATGAATCTATACAGATTAAAAGTGTATTTATTAGGTTGGCTTGCAGGCTATGGTATGGGTATTCCAATAATGGCTGTCTCCTGATGGAAAGGCCATTAATTCAACAGTTGCTTAGTACACAAGGCTTTATATCTTAGCTGGTCATCAGCCTATGCTAGACCAGAAAAAGCCAGTTATCTGCAGCAGGACAGATGAACTTTCCAGGGATAGTGAATGCAAGCAGGCAAAAACCAAAAGCTTACTTTTTCTGTATCTTTTTTTATAGGATGCCCTTAGATGGTGTGACTCAGATTTATGGTGGGTTACTCTACCTTAAATGATCCACCTAAAGAAAAAAAATCCCTCAAAGGTGTGCCCAGATGCTGGAGTTTTGGTTGATTTCAGATGTGGTCAAGTTTTCAACCAAGATTAGCCATGACAGATTATAAATTTATTGCAGGAATTAACTAAAACAATATTAGCTAAAACAGCTTTTCATTATTTATTCAACCTTAGCAACTTCTTATGATGTTGTGTGACATGATTTTGGATCTCAAATTTATTTATGTAGGCATTTAGTGTACAAATGTTTTTAATTTCTTTCTTCAGATGTCTTGATGCATTTCAAAAAATTATTGATTCTTTGTGAATTTCACATCATGCCCCCAATCCTCCTCATCTCCCCATTCCTGTTTATTTGTCGTTAACCCTTGCAACCTCCCCTACCAAAGAAAACAAACAAACAAACAAAGAAACAAACAACAACAAATTTTTGACCATGGAAACTGTGGTGTGTCACACAGTAGTATGTCTTTGGCCTAACACTTTTTGTTGTGTTGTGTTGTTTTGTTTTTGTTTTATGCAAATGTTTATTGCAGAGGATCATAGGTTTGGTTTGAGGCCTCTGACTTCTGCTAAACTGTGAATACTGGATCTTCACAGAAACTCCTCTAGAATATTCTGTTGTTGCCCTGTGTTGTGGCGATCTTGCACCTTTGGATCTGGAGGACAAGCCCCTCATATAATCCAGCAGTTTATCGATGGGGTAGTTGTTGGTGTGGGCCATCTCACATCCCTGGATCTGGGTCTGGGAAGTAGTTGAATTGGTCAGCCTGACAATTCATGTGCCCTCAAGTCCTCAAGGGAGAGTCAGCTCTCCCTTGCTGCTGAAGGAAGGGGCAGGAGCAGCTCTTACTCACTCACATATTTGGGGAGGGCTCACCCACTCCCATGCCACCAGGACCAGGTCTCCTGTGGTGCCCAGGTGAGGAGCAGGGCCCACATTGATCCGTTTTTTATTTCGTAGTATATTCTTTTGGGTGTAGGTAAAATGTTTCATAAATATCTCCTAGGTTCATTTGCTTTATGGCATCAGTTAGCTTCAGAAATTGACTTTTTTTTTTTTTTTTTTTTTAGTTTTTGTCTAGATGATCTGTTTATTGACAAGAGTCAATATCAATCTCACCTACTGTCACTGTGTGAAAACTTATGTGTGTTTTAAATTATATTACTGTTCCTTTTATGAATTGTGTATCCTTATATTTCATACATAGATGCCAAAAATCATAATATCCTCTTGGTGAATTTTTACTTTGATGAGTATGTAGTAGCATCCTTCCTTATGTCTTTCAGTTAGTTTTACTTTGAAGTCTATTTGTCAGATATTAAACTGCCTAACCCAGTTTGCTTCTTGGGCCCATTTGTTTGGAATATCTTTTTATGTCCTTTTACCCTAATGTGATATCTATCCTTGATGTTAAGGTGCTTTTCTTGGATGCAGCAGACAGAGCTGCACATTTTTAAAATTTATTCTGTTAGTCTGTGTCATTTTATTGGATAATTGAAACCATTAATGTTAAAAGTTATCAATGAGTAGCATTTGTTGACATCCATTTTATTGTGGTGGTGGTGTGGGTTTTTATTTTCCCTTTCTTTAGAATTACTGGTCTGATATTACTTCTTGTATTTTCTTGGGTGTTGTTAGCCTCCTCCAATTGAACTTTTCCTTCAAGTGCCTTCTGTAGGAGTGAATTTGTAGATTTTTCTTAAATTTGGTTTTGTTCTATGATGTCTTTCTTTCTGTATTTCTGTGATTATAAGTTTTGTTGAGTATAGTACTCTGGGGTAGTATCTGTGGTCTTTTAGAAATTTTAAGTGCATCTGCATAGGCCTTTTGGAATTTATAGTCTCCACTGAAAAATCAGGTATATTCTAATAGGTCTGCTTTTATATTTTATTGGTTCTGTTTCCTAATTGCTTTTTAATATTTTTCTTTGTTTTGTATATTTAGTATGTAATAACAATGTGACATGTGGAATTTACTTTATGGTTCACTTTATTTGGTGTTGTGTATATTTCTTGTACCTTGATATGCAGGTACTTCCTTCTTTAGGTTGTGGAAATTTTCTTCTATGATTTTGTTGAAAATTTTTTTGTGCCGTTAACATGTACCTATTCGTCTTATTCACAAATCTGGTCTTTCTACTGTATTCTACACTTCCTGGATGTCTTATGCCTGGATTACTTTTAGATTTAACATTTTCTTTGATGGCGGTATCAATTTCTTCTCTCTTGCCTTTAATGACTAATATTATTTCTTCTATGTCCTATATTATATTGGCAAGACTTGCCTCTGAGGCTCTTGCAAAACTCCCAGATATTTTATTTGCGGGTTTCTCTGGGTTTAGGATTCCTTATTGATTTTATTTCTACTGGCAAGTCTTAAACTATTTTATCCATTTAATCCCACTTTTTTGCTGGAGTTTCGTTGATTTCTTTAAGGGATTATTCATTTTCACTTTAAGGATCTCTAACATATTCATGAAGGCAATTTTGAAGTCCTTGTCTTGTGCTTCAGGTATATTGTGTTTTTCAGTGCTTACTCTAGTAAGATTGTTGGGCTCTAGTGGAGTGATATTGTCTTGCCTTTTATTGAATGTGTTTTTATAATGGTTCCTAGGCACCTGTGTTTAGGATTATTATTAATTTTTGTGCTGATGTCCTGTCTTTGGTGGGTGGGTGTTTCTTTTCAGGGACTCTGTTGCCTTTTCTGTTTCTTGGGTACGAGTATAGTGGCTCTGAGTTACCTGGTAGCAATGCTTCTGAGATACTCCCAGGTGTGACCATTGGATGTCTGGGTTAGGATGTGTTTCTTGGTATTGGTTGGTGACTCTTAGGAATGCGGATGTACTAGAAGAGGTGTGAGGGTTCAGGTGATCATCAGGAGAAAGGGATGCAGAATGTACTGCCAGCATCTTCTTATTCACCTGAGCATGGTTAAAGAGAGATGGAATTCTGCTACAGATCTGGGAATGAGACTTGGGGGTAGAGGATTTGGAATAGAGGAATGAGTGTGAAGATTTGAAGATTTCTTTCATAGTTCCTTGGCTTATCTGCTTCCATGGCCAGCAAGTTCTTGGGGTGTGCCGGTGGAAGTTGGTAGCTGAGACAAAGGGGTGCAGAAGTATGAGGCTCTAAAAGAATATATGAGTAATCTTCTGCAGATGCAAGAGAGAGGAAGAGGCACCCACAGCATGTGCTTTCCTACAGAGCTGAGAATGAGACTGGGGGGTGGATTTGGAGGAGAGATGGGAGAAGGTCTGAAGATGGTCTACCTGCTTCTCTGACCATCATGACCTGCAAGTTCCCAGGGAATCAATACTGAAACCTCCAAATTTATCAGTATTTGTTCATGAGTTAGAAAAAAATAGTATAGACCTTTGAAAGTTGCAAATCTAAAGAAATAGTTTTCTAATAGCAAGAAATAAATACAGACTGAGTTTGAGCATGCAGCCTTCTGAATATGCCTATGTTGACACATCAAAAATTAAAAAAAAATGTAATTCTACTTGCCTCTCTCTTGTACTACATTTTATATGGCAAAAGGTATAGTGCCTGGAAGATATATATATTAATATCTGTGATTAAAGTCAGCCCTATAAATTGGCCTTAAGGCAACTGCTTAAAAGTAAAAATAAAATACTGCTTGTAAAGTTATCAGAAAGCATATGGATAGTTTATAGAATTCTTCACAGTAAAATAAATGTCTATATATTAATTTCTGAAACTAAAAATGTGGTATTGTTTTTATAGTGTCAGATATCAAGTGTAAGCACAATTTGTGCTTTTGAAGTATAGTCCGTTTTTTGAAATGAATGAATTGTACTATCTATGGTTAGAAATTTATAAAAGTCTAATGGAAAATTGAACTTTTGCAGTTTTCTATGTTTTTAAGGCAAAATAGCTAGCTTACCAGAAAAAAATGTGATTTCAAATGCATTTTAATTCTCATGTAAGCCACATCTGTTTATTCATTTCACTGTACCTTCTTCACATGTAAAATGTTATGCAGTTCCCAAGCTCCTTTTCAATCCCTGAAAGACTTGGGGTTGGGGGAAGTGAGGAATTGCTGCTAATATGTTAAGAGTTTCTCATATAAATTGAAGAATGAATTTTGATTTTATTAAATTATAAATGTTAATGGAAATGGTGGGGGCAATGTTTCAGTGCTTTTGTCAGCTGGGATAAAGGATGTTCTGTCTTATACAGGAAAGAATCGTGGGCCAAATTTGTCTCTCAGGTCACCAGGCTTTAAGGCAATTTACTCCTGTCCGTATTTTTATCAGCATTTCTTCGTTTATAATCCCTGACCTTTCAGAAGTTTCAGACCTGATACATCCTCTCCCAAGCTGAAGGTCATGCTCTTTTCTGTTTGCTGTGTCTGAAATAGCTGAGTGCTTTCATCCTAAATCTATGCTTTGGTTTCTGGACAATCCAAGCATCTGATTAGCCCCATCTTTTATCTCTCATCTCAGTGGCTTTAGACCTTTGGCCTAACTGTTTCTGATGTTCTTCCATATTGTGATTGATATAGAACAGCAAAGGTTGACTTCTAATGGGGCATACCAGACACCCTTGAATGTTACTGAATATGATGCCAATGGAATTCTAGTCTCTGGAGAACTAGAAACATCTATTTAAACATTTTCAAGTATTTACTTTCTTTTCTTGCCTTTATTTCATGCTTTATAAATACATGATGTTTTAAATCCAAATTTTAAAAGGCTCAAGTCCATATTAAGTATAATAAAATATTGTTGTATTTTTTATTATATATTTTATAGCAAGTGATATTTTTCTTCTTTCATTTTATTTTTTCCAATAGCTATTTTAAACTCTATTCTTAGGCTTGTATCATTAAAATAGATTTATGATTTTCATATTATTAGTAATTAACTTAATCACAAGTGACACTAAAAATCACATTTTTACATTTAATAGTGTCAGTGTTGTATTCTAAATAAATGTTCCCAATCATTTCATTCCACTCTAAAGCCCCATTTCTATGTCAAACATATGTTCATCATTTTACAGTATTTAATATTAACAAAAGCAATCACACCCAGTAGAATGGATAGTATGTTTCTTGTTGACAAAGTTGAAAGGACCCACTGTTATATTGGTATGGAGAAATGACAACCTTTATGCATTGCTGAAAATGTGAAATCCCTAGGCCAGCTTGGTCTTAGTATCTCAAACATAATTATTATAGAACATTTAATCCCACTTCTCAGTGTCTATCAAGAAAACTGAAAACAAGTACTCAAAACATGTACAGAGGCAAAACTTGATTCCTGGGTGTCAGTGGCTAGGAATGATGATGTGAGAAAGTTCAGTAATGGATACATGTTGTAGTATTAGATATTCAAAATGGTCCTGTGAGGCTGTGAGTAAAGCCTGCATACTTTACAGTTTTGCTTATTTAATTTGCTCACTTTTGTTACCTGTTTTAGATGTCAGTGATAACAATTTGTGATTCAGTTTGTACAAAGCAATATCATCTACTCACAGGACAGTCTCTCCTCTGCAGAGAGAAGAATGTCCTTTTTGGCCCTTGGTGACAATTACAAAGATGACATTTCATTCATAGATCCTGTGACCCCAATACAAAGCATTAGAATTCATGATGAAAATGACCTTTTGGAACTTAATTGTTAAAGTGGGCATAAATTGATGATCTTCAGAAATCCAGTCTACATATCTATATGATGCTTTACTCTTGACACCAACTTGTGTTTTTTTCTTTCTTGTTATCATAATCTTTGTTCCCAGAAACATGCTGATTTCTCTCATGATTTAATAAAAGTGCTTCAATGTTTTACATTTAGTTTTGTTCAGTAATTCTCACACATTCTAATGTTTTAAAATAGGAAGAAAAATCGCATACCCTTAATTAAAATATTTGGCAGATGGTGAAATATGTTTGAATTCTTTGATTATGTTAATTTTTTTGAAAATTGTCATATATATATATATATATATATATATATATATATATAGTTTTCCTGATTCTGCTAGTCAGCTTTTTGCTGCTTGTCAAAGTTCATGAAAACATAAAGTTGTGTAGAGGAACAATTTATTCTGACTCATGGTCACCAAGGCCATAGTTGTTGTCTCTCTTGCCTTTATCATGATGTCAGGCAAAGCATCAAAATGAAGACACTTAGCCAAGGCAACTGTTTGCTACATGGTGGTCAGGAAAATAGTATTCCTAAGAAGTATTTATGTCCTAATATCCCTTTCAAGACCATGGCTACCTAAGTATCTTGCGCTAAATCCTTCCTCATGAAATTCCACCAGCCCCCCCCCCCCAGGTTACTAGCTGGAGATTGAAACTTTGGGGACAATCAGAACAGGTAGAATGAGGTGAACATACTACTAAAATTTAAATTTTATCTTATCTATTTTAATAAAAATTATATACATGTGCATAGGCAAATGTGTAATTATAACTCCACTGTAAACATTGGTGCAGAAAGTTCTCATTGTACATTATCTCTTCAGCTCTAACTTGTTGCTATCTGCATATGGTTGTTTGACTTAGTCCCTTCTGGAGTTCATTTCTGCATAATGCTGTCATGGATTTCTTACTCAGTCTATGCTGCAGAAACGCCTTACTGTAGTTGAACATTCCCCCACCCCAGTTTTTATATTTGGCTTTCCTCCACTGCTACCCTTTCCATTTCCTGGCTGCTTTATATTTCTGGTGATCAATGTGCCCTATGCTCTAATGCTGCCTACCTCCATTATATACTTATACTTTCTTCTCAGAAAGATGGTCTACATGCACGAGGTGGGTTAAAGTTCTCCACAGACAAACTTCACCTGCAAAGAAACTATTTTCTCTATCTTGGTCTCAGTAGGGATACTGCTATCATTTCCCTATTTGTGGGAGAATGTATTTTGTGCTCAGTCACAGTTACTGTCCTTATTTACTTTTTTCACAATAATATTAGCGTTATTTTGAGACCACAAAGGTATGCACATACAGAAGCGAGTCTCTAGTTTAACAGTGAGTCTGTGTGCTTCTTCTGTCCCTCACAAAAGGTACCTTTGAATTCATAACCTTCGAATTTCAGGATAAGAAACAAGATGCAGATAGTGTCTTAATTAAGTTTTATTGAAGTGAAAAGATACCATGACTTTGGCAACTCTTGTAAAAGAAAACATTTAATGGGATCTGGATTGCATACAAGGCCATACCTCCTAATAATACCAGTCATTATTGACCATGTTCAGAGTTTTAGACCATTATTGTCATGGTAGAAAGCAACATGGTGGTGGAGCAGTAGCTGAGAGTTCTACATAGGGATCCAAAGGCAGCAGGAAATGAACTGGGTTGACTTTCTGAGACCTCAAAGTCCACCACCTAGTGACACACTTCCTCCAATAAGACCATGCCTCAAATTAGTACCAGTACCTATTGACCAAGTATTCAAGCACTCGAGTCTATAGAGGTCATTCCTATTCAAACCACCACATTCCACTCGCTGGCCCCCATAGGCTTGTGGCCATAATGAAATGCATAAATGCATTCAATCCGACTTCAAATGACCCTTAGTCTATAACAGTCTCAAACTTGTTTAAAAGTTCAAAGTCTTTTCTGAGATTCATGCAATCTCTTAACTGTTATCTCCTATAAAATCAAATGAAAAAGCACATTACATACTTCCAACCTGTACTGCTACAGGATATATATTAGCATTCCAAAAGAGAGGAAATGGAGCATCATGAAGAAATAGTAGAGCAAAGCAAAATGTAAAACCAGCTGGAAAAATTGCACACTCTGAATCCCTAATTCTGATGTTAAATGCTCTTCAGATTTCCAACTCCTTTCAGTTTTGTTAACTGCAACACACTTTGTTCTCTTGGGCTGGTTCCACTACCTGTTTGCAGCTTTCTTCAGCTGGTGTCCCACAGCTCTGGGATCTCCAATATCTTGGGGTCTTCAAGACAATCAAGGCTTCACCTTCACAGTCCCTAGTAACAACCATGCCTTACTTAGTTTTTTTTTTTTTGGTGTGAAGAGACACCATGAGCACTCTTATTCAAAAAAAAAAAAGCTGGGGCTAGCTTGCAATGAAGAGGTATAATCCATTATTGTTAAGCAGGAAGCATGAAGGCTGACATGGTACTGGAAAGGTAGCTGAGAGTTCTATATCTAGATCTGCAATTACCAGTAGGTGAACTCGCTTGAGATTCTGAGGCCTCAAAGCTCACCTTTTAGTGGCACATGTCTTCCAATAAAGCCACACCTACTTCAACAAGGCCATGCCTCTTAATAATACCAGTCATCATTGACCGGGTATTCAACCCTATGAGTTTTTGGAGCTACTCTTATCCAAACCACTGTAAAGAGTATCACCCCTCCTTTTTTATCTCCAAAATTAAAGAGGAAACTCTGGGGACCGAAGAGTTTACTAGACAGTTCAGAGGAATTGAGATTCTTGCAGAGGACCTGTATTCAATTTCTGGCATTCACATGCTGGCTCATAAACATCTAAAACCCCAGTTCCTAGGAATACAATGCCCTTTTCTGGCCTTCCTGGATACCAGGCAATCACAGAGTGCACAGTCATAGACAAAAAAACCATACACATAAATTGAGAAAATAAAACTCTAAAACTTTTAGAAAGGGAGGAATCATGTATGATTACAAATTTTTTGCTCCACTCTAATATTTAATACTAGTAAAAACAAATCTTCTTAAGGAAATATAATATTCTTGTTCTATAGTAATGCAAAATTATTTTTCTATGAGACAGAAAGTAATTATAAATGAGAGTGTTTGCTGCCACATATGATATTAATATGGTTTGGATATAGCTGTGAATTATTTTCACAATTAGTGTATGATTACATAAGTTTCTGTTTCTTGAATTCTATTTTGAGTAAGTTCATGAGCTGCTTTAAATCTTTATATATTTCTTGGGAGTGACTTGACAATGATAGTTTAAGAGAAGATATATGCTGTACAATGGCAACAGAACTAAATTGTGTATACTTTCTCCTTTCTTGAGGAGTTTAATTGGTTCCCAAAAACTTTACTTGCATAGCTGATTACATAATAGTGGATAAGTGTTGTGACAAATGCATTACTCAATGATTTTGTCTCTGTACCAGCATCATGGAGTTACATTGACCTAGTGAAACGGCCAGTCAGCTGAACTGGTCTCTTTCAAATTTTGACACCAACAGCAAACACAAGATTCATGAATGAAGCTTATGATGTAACCCTAAAAACTCCTACAGTCCCCATTAAAATATTCTAAAATGATAAACATGTAGTATATTCCAAATATAAGGCAGAACAAATTCATTTGGTTTATCATTTGAGGGCAATGTACCCCTAATTACATGTGATATATTTTCCATACTGACATGCAATATGTTTGCTCTCACCAATTTACAACCTCATTATGACTGCTATTAATAAGTTATCTGGATTTTATAACTGCATTATAATCTTATAGGACCAGTGTTTAGTGAGGTCCATGAGTGTAAGTGAAATATTGGGTAAAAGAATTACATGTATTATATTAATTTTAAGTAAATTAAGGAATTTTCTATATTAAACCAATATATACAACATTTGAAAAGTAGAAAGATATATAGAGTAAATTAGGTAAAAACATGAAAATAATAGGTGATGGAAATTTAGATTACTAAATGAACTGCAAAGGATTTAATCTTAGTGTGTATAGTCATAGGAAAAACAGAGTACTGGTGTTGTTATGGAAGACAGAGAAGTAGCCATACAGAATCTTTGTGGTAGGTACACAGACATTTCAAGATTTTTCAACGATACTTGTGAAGAGGCCCAATTTTTTTTTTTTTTTGTCAAACATGTTTTTCTCTCTTGTAGGTCATTTGTACCTGCAGTTTGATTGAAAGATAAGCATGCCCTTTCAAAATTTACATCACTTCTATTCATTGATTCATATAAGACTTAATGTATGTACAGAACTTGATGGAGACACAATAGATAATGTGCTCTAACGTCATTTATTTCAATTTTCTGTAATCTTAATTTTGAAAACATTTCATAAGGTATGAACAACATACAGTTGTCTTTAAGATAATCTGAACCAAATTAAGAGATAAACCATCACAGACTATCTTGGACTGTGGGAAATTAATTACCTGTCTCTTATGATAAGACCCTATCAGAAAATGTCATCCTAATTTAAGAATCATTAGTGAAACAAAGTGGTTGGCGAGTCCATAACTACAGAATTCAGATTCTAAGCTGTCATAAATGAGAGAATGCAGGACAGGAGAGTGGTATATACTATATGTTATTCATTGAATTATGTTATTGTGGGATATTTTAGTTCAATTACTCCTCATTTGAGTGAAGTTTTGCTTTGACATGGTAATAGTCTGGCTGTGTGGATACACACACTACTGTACAGCATGCTATCAGTTTTCCAGTACCCACATTGCGGTACATGCCTCTTTCCTTGTCTTGTAGATTTTATGTATCCCTATTAAAAAGTTTTCAGTTTTTATTTTCTTTTAAAATAATTTCTACTTGCATTGTTTATCTACCTAGTAGATCATCATGCTTACAAGATAATAGATTGAACATATGTTATATTTTATCTACCTTGTATTCTTGGGGCCTATAGGTTAAATGGCAATGAATCTCAAATCCCAATATAAAACCACAAGTATAAAATTTATCATCTCACAAGTTATAAAAAATTCTTCCACATCTAAAACACCTAAAGTAGTATTAAAAAGATGATCACTCAAAATACCTTAAGACATTGTATAAACATATTTGGTGTTACTATAAAAAACATCTGAGGCTGAATGATTTATTTTTTTAAAGAGGTATAGGTGTTTCTGGAGTGTAGTTCTGGCATCTTCCTGGATACTGGTGAGGGCTCCAGGGTGAAGAGCATTATATGGCAGACTCATATAAGAAGGTCAGGGGAGCATGAGCAGAAGTCAGACTTGTATATGGTCTTGTTACCACTCATTCTCTGGTAACCAATCCATTCTCTTAAGTGTTAACTTACTTCCATTAGGTGGATATTTATTTCTTCTCAGTGTAACATGCCCATTACCCAACTGTGCCCTTTTTGGCACCCCTGGTAAAGGATGTGCCATCTCTCAACACATTCATACTGAAAGCAAAGTATGAATAGCGCACAAATCCTTAGGAAAGAAACCATATCAGAGATTATTGCTGCCCAAAGGCAAATCTTGTTGCCTGGGAGAGACAAAGAACAAGGGTCATCCATGATCACATTACTGTAACACGCATTGTTGTACTTGCATACACTGGCCTGTGATCTAGGTTGTAGATATAAAGTGGACTGGAAACAGAAAGGAAGAACATACTTTCGATATGTAAGACCTGAAATTATTTTTTTAAATTGGTCTAACATGTATTCTTTGAGCTTTGCCTCTATATAAAATATTATGTTTTCTCTCCTTTCATTGCAGAAGCAGTTCAATTGTGTTCAACTTCTTGGCTCCAAACATAGAGAAAATACAGACAAAAATGATAAAACAAAGTACATATGGACTGGACATTGGGAATGTACACTAAGCCATATAACCCTCATAACTGTGGCCTAATTACCTCTGTTGTACTGTATTGTATTTATTATTATAAGAGAAAGAGCCATTTGTTGGACTGAAAGGGGAAACTGTAGGGGGAAATAAGATATACCTTAAACTTAAAAGAAAAAAAAGGGAAGAGGATGGGGGGTTGAGGGTGGGAGAGTGGGACTGGAGGGGAATAGGGAGGGGACTGCGATTGAGATGTAACTTGAAGAAATAAAAAAAAGAAAAAAAAAAGAGAAAAGATTCTGGCCATGTAGAATATGGGGAAATGAAAAAAGGAACGAAAGGAAGGGGAGAAATAAGAGAAAAAAAAAAAAAAAAACTCCAGATGGCCTGGAAGTGCAAAACCATCACCAGGAATAACTTGTGCTTTTTGTGTTTTTTCGTTTTTGTTTTTTTTTTTTGTTTTTTTTTTTTTTTTTTTTTTTTTTTTTTGGGGTTTTTTTTGTTGTTTTTTTTTGGAAAAAAAATGTTAAAGCTTAATTTGTTTATATTTAGAATTTTTTTGTCTGAGTATTTTACTGATATTTATAATATTTTAGAAATTGAGAATCTGTGCCATTTAAATATAGATGACCTCAAAATATTATAAAAGTATCTTAAATTATTGTGCTGTTATTCTCACTGGTGTAAATCTGAGAATCAGCATAAGCAATATTAGAAGTCATAAATAATATGATCTCTAACTATTGTCACTTAAGAAGATGCTCATCTTTCAGGAGTAAAGCTTGAGATGAGGATGACAGTCAATGTACCTAATCTGAGAAGTTACTCCACAGTTTGTTCCAACTCCTAAACAAATTTCATAATGTCGGTAATTCTGTCAATTCACTTTCATCACACAAAATTCACTTTTAGAGTGAATTCTATGAACTCACAATCATCCCTAAAATACTTGCTGTAGATAATTTAGAGGGTATTTTAAAATAAATATGACAATTTTGTAGAATATGATAAATAAAATTTCCGACTTAACACTAGGAAGCAGCAAGCACATATAACAAAATAGACCTTTCCCATGTAACCAGCTATATCAGTTTCATTACTATGATAAAACACTATGGATAAAGCAACTTACAGAAAGAAGTGTTTATTTGGATTCATAGTTCTGAGACAATAAGAGTCCAATAAGCCAGGGAGGCAAATAGCAAGTATCATGCATGGCTGACACACATAGCTAGGCGTTTGTCAACTAGTGCTTACTGTCAGCACTAATATCTTCTAGGCTCCAAGTGGAATGGCCCATTAAGCTCTGAGTATAATTTCCAACTACATTTCTAGTCCCAACTCTTCAACAAATTCTTCCCAGCAACTGCCCCATTATCTCTACTACCTTCTACATAAATCACATTTCTGTTGCTGTGATAAAACACCATAACCAAGGTGACTTATAGAAAACAAAAGAGTTTATTTGTGCTTATAGTTTCAGAGGAATAAAAGTTCATCACAATGGTGAAGCATGGAAGCAAGCAGCAGTTATGACAGGATAAGCCGAAAGATGAGAGATCACGTCTCATCATCTCAAGAACGTAGGATGAGGCTGCAAACTCTCAGTTAATTCTACCCCAATTGGCACACTACCTTCTGAAAGGATACATCTAAAGCTTCTGTAACTTTCCCAAACAGTGTTGACAACTGGGCATCAAGTGTGCAGGTACAGGCATCCATGGAGACAGTTTTCATTTAAACTACCATAATAGTTCACACAGTAATAGTGCATGACCTAGAACCACCAATCAGAGAAAAAGGGACTAATGTCCTAGATGTCAGTCATTCAGTTGAAGAATAAGTACGGTATAAGCTAAGATATCTAACTGTTGTATAGAGCGTCACAGTCACATAGAGGCAGAATCCTGACTAAACCTCATTCTCAACCCCATGCTTTTGCTATTACGTAGTATATAATCGCTACAGAAAGGTGAATGCTGAGTGTGATTAGAAATCAAACCCATGTTGTTCTACAAATTATGGTTGGATATTTTATTAAGCCTACTGCGACTGAAGGGATTAAGCCTAATCCTAAAACTAATGAAAGAATTTAGTGCCCAGTCTCATGTACAGTTAATATGTATTTATAAAAAAGATGGTGATTCTGAGTAATTCATCTTCTCCAAAGATATGAATTCTACTTGTTTCTTTATTTAGTAGAACATTTATTGGGGCAAAGTATATATTTATGTACACATTTTCCTGTAGTGTATTGCAATAATATAGTAGCTACTAAATAAATACACTAGTCGCAAGTTTTTTTTTTCTTCAAATTCAACAAAAGCAAAGAAGTTTTGTTGAACTTTATTCAGCCTCGCACAGGAACACCTAGGGGAATAAGGGGAATACCTAACAATTCCGGGTAGGGAAAATGTAACAGATTTAAGAAAAGTAAAATTATAAGGATCCTTCCCTCAAAGTGGTAAAACTTTACTTTCTTTAAAGTATGTCCTGGAACTTGTCCTAGCAAACGAGGAGCAATGGCGTTCAATATGTCTGGTGTTTGTTGGTCATCCTGACTGGATGGGGATGTGTCCAGGAATCCCACAACGCCAAAGCCCAGGAACCACACAGCTCTGAGAAGAGGTCTCCTCAGCACAGACAATGCAGTCCGCAGGAGAGGGTTTCCCCAACCCCACCTGATCTGAGGAGCTCAGGAGCCTAAGCCCCACTCCTTCGATTCTTCTGGACTTCTTAGTTTCTTTAGAAGAGCGTCACAGCAGGCAGTAAACCTCTTAAAAGAGATTTATTTGGAGGAACAAATCCAGAAGCGACTTCCCTTGCTCTCAGGAGAAGGCAGCAGAGAGCTAGGTAAACAGAGGCTTTATATAAGATTTTTAGGGGGCAGAGCTTTCTAGGGCAGACATTTCTAGAGTGAGGATTGGTAGCATTTCAAGTACCTCAGTACTTGGGGGAGCTGCATGGTTTGGTGGGTTTTTATCCATACTTTTCACCTAAAATTAGCATAAATCTGGGAGAGGTCCCATTGTGGGTCTGGAGATGGCCTTTGTGATAGAGACTGAAACTGCCATCATGGCAGTTAAAGGGGTGTGGGCAAGGGGCTTATTAACTCTTGCCTTAGGGGCTTTTACTGCCTTCAACTCTAAGCTAAACAAAACAAGTTTTCTTAACTAAACTATGAGCTTATATTAGGGGGTCAGATTCCTGGTCCTGGTCCCTGGCTGGCAGTGCCAGACCATGTAAAGCTCCCCGCTTTGGGGAATGGCTAGTCTATACATTGGTGTTCCAGAGATGGTGACAGAGCTCATAGACTCGCTTCAGCTGGACAAGCCATCTATTCCTGAGTTCCCTGCCAGAAGCCTCCTTGGCTGAAGCCTTGGGTGCTGCTGCTTTCACTATGGCGTCAGATTCCCAGTTTCTTCAGGCGTCTTATCTCAGGTCCCAGGGCTATGAAGATTTAACCACAGTCACGCTATAGTCCTGAGGTGTTTCTGTCCAGAGGGGTAGAGGGACCAGCAGCGCAGATTGAAGATCCGAGCACTCCTTTCAGGGACTTCAGTAGATGGCACCCAGGGGAGCTGCAGAGCAGGAGAGGGACACCCAGGGAAAGATACAGGGAGAGTCCAAAGGCAAAACTTGAAGCAGCTGGGTCTGGTGCTGGAACTCCTCAAGTGAGGGCCTGCACCCTTTCCTGCAAAGTATACAAAAAATACAAAGTTAACAAAGGGACTCTATGGCATGGATGGCTCTCCCTGCTGTTTAAGTTCTTGTGAATAGCCTACAGTGTCCTTGCTGTACAAGAGGAAGTAATCTCTCTCTCTTACTCTCTTGCCTCTCTCTCTCTCTCTCTCTCTCTCTCTCTCTCTCTCT